>MWMN01000044.1:125175-147253 GCA_002968875.1 Cordyceps cicadae | reverse complement strand
CCCACCCCCCATCTGTTGCGTTGCAGAGGTTGCACCTAACCAGAGTGGCATTCGCTGACCAAAAAAAAACTCCACAGCGTGCCGATGCTCTGGGGCAAGCCGAGCGGCCCCGCGCCGGACTGGATCGCGGAGGCGCAGGCCCCCGAAACGCGGCACGTCCTCGGCTTCAATGAGCCGGACCTGACCTACTCGGGCTCCTCCAACATGCTGCCCGCCGCCGCCGCCGCCGGCTACCTCGCCTACCTGGCGCAGCCGCCGCTCCGGCCGGACGTGCGGATCGGCATGCCCAACGTGCTGTGGAACAACGACCGGGGGTCGTCCTCGGGCGGCGCGTACAACTCGCGGACGTGGACGGAGTACTTTGTGGGAAACTGCACGGGCTGCCGGCTCGACTTTGCGGCGATCCACTACTACCAGGACTGCGTGCCGGCCGGGGCGGGGGCGGAGGAGGGCGCGGCGTGGTTCCGGGGCAACGTGACGGACGCGCACGAGGTGCTGGGGCGGCCGGTGTGGGTGACGGAGTTTCAGTGCTACGGGACGGAGGAGCAGCAGATTGGGTTCCTGGGCAGGGTGTTGCCGTGGCTGGACGCGCAGGGCTGGGTGGAACGGTACGCGTACTTTGGGGCCTTTCAGGGGCTGCTGGTCGGCCAGAACGGGACGGGGCTGTCGGCGCTGGGGCAGGCGTATGCGACGATGTAGGTGAATGATGTAGGTGGTGGTGAGATGAAGGCCGGAAGCGGTGCTGGGAGTTGGTGATGTGATACCTCGCCAAAACTCGGGCATTCTTGTCTGGAGGGTTACGCCAAGAGCGTGCGTAATGGTTTCTACTTGGTAATACATCCGTTAAAGTCGTTTACCAGGCCTCGGCTTACACAAAGCTGTCAAAGGCTTTCGACCAGCAGGCGGCCATGACCGTTGAACTTGGTACAGCGCCGCTGAGGCCGAGTATGAATCGAGCAGTGACGAATGCAGACGATCCGGACATTCTAGGGGCAGCAGCAGGGCTGGCGGGTCGTCGAAATCAAGCAACCCCGCGGTGCTCGGCTGGGATTGCGACTGTGGCATATCCAAATTTAACGATCCTTGGGGGGACCTGACAACTTATGTTCACGTGGCCACAGATGTTGTGACAGTGACGACTGCGCATGAGTGTATGCGTATGATGAGTTCCGCGGGTGGTCCTTGCAGCTTGTTCTGCTCGTGATTCATCCTCTCACTCCAACCGTGACATGATTTCTCATTTGTAAGCCCAAACTTGAAGGCTAACCGCGATGCTTTTACGCGTTCGTCGGGATCTATGTCAAATTTAGTCAACTTGGCAATGCCAACGATCTCAAGACTGGGCCTACATTCAGTTGCTCGGGCAAGCGTCGCTTATTTCATCTTCAGGGTCGTTTGGGGCAGTTGCTTTAGCAGGCTCGGCAGGCTCGACAGCCTCCGCAGCCTCCGCAGCCTCCGCAGCCTCCGCCGCTTTGAGTTCCTCATTGAGGATTTTATACTCAGTATACCATTCCTTCATCTGTGCATTCGTACCGCCGGCAGTCAGTTTTCCGGTAATATGGGCTAATTTCGATTTTATATCTTTCACGGAAGGCATGGTAACGTAGGGCATGTTAACGGAAGTCATGGTAACGAAAGAGTAGGTGAAGAGCTGAAAGCTGCAATGGTGATGGTAAACGTCAGGATAATTATGCGGGGTACTTGCTTTATGTATGGGGGGTGAATTTGGTGCCTTAGGCCCTAAAGCATACATGCCCCGTATTTCAGGCCTTGTTTTTTTTTTACCCGCGCTCGGCGTTTATTAAGCGATCACATACAGGTAAGATGAACGTTGTTGTATAGTGGAAAATTTTTATATTATAGCCTCTGCATTTGCATTACAGCGTAGGAAAAACAACTTTCAGCATAAAGAAAAAAACCTACGCCGAGACTTCTCCATGGATATGTCGAACTCAGTCGAATGCGAGTATGGGCTGAGAATTAGTCATCATTGACGTTGCGAGCGTTTTTCGCACATCGGATAGAAGCGGCCACAACGTAAGTTTGCGGCTGGCTCTCGAAGAAGGTAACGGTGCCTCCATTGTCGCGGCAGCCTCCGTAGCTGTTTAATTTTCGTTGTTAGCTGCTCTAGAACTATGAAATCTTCCAAGTCTTTAACGTACTAGTAAAGCTCGCAATTTTCACCCGAGGGGTTCTCGAACCGCAACGACCGAACTCCTCGGCCGCGGATGGTGCTAATTTTCCATTGTTAGCGCGGCAAGACGGCGGAGTCCATGTTGTGGTGGTGTACGCACAATGGGGGACCCAAATCGACGCAAATGCCATTCACAGGAATGGTGCGCTCCTGGCCTCTATACTGGGTGCTGTCATGGATGGTGACGGTGCTCAGAGAACTTGGACCGGCTTCAGCAGGGCTCGCAATAGCGAGAGGGGCGAGGAGAAGAGAGAGGATGGCAAGATGATGCATGATGATGGTAACGAGGCAAGGGCAAGAACGTAGACTATCTTGTATGACGGAGGGCTGATTGTCTTGTTTGATGGAGAGCTGACTGTCTTGTTTGATGGAGAGTTGATTGTCTACAGGAAAATTCTGAGCAGATGGCTGGGGGCAGCAGGCCCGATTTATACGTGATGGCGGTCTCTTTCGGGCACTCTTCGACTTTCGTGGTGGCAGGCAGTCGTCGTGCCCAAGCGAGGCGCGAACAGAGTGAGAAACTGTGTGAGTAAGACTCAATATACACTAGGTGTATCTTTGCAACGGAAGTGACTTGTAACAGACGTGGGGATTTTCTGATATTGCCAGCAGGAGCAAGGAGACGCAATGTCTCGCCCGATACTCGTCCACTCTCTTCATCGTTGCCCAATCCATGGACTGGAACCCATCTCATGAGAACGCCCTCCGATGCCGCGACATCAAGCGCCAAGTCTTTCATGCATTCTACTCAAGAGAGAATTGGATGTTATTCTTGTAGGATGCGTTGCATTGTTTCGGAAGTGAAGTGAAGATGACCTAGGAGGCTTTAGAAACATGTCGTTGTGCGCCCGCCACTCTTCTGTCTTGGTTGCGCTGTCCTCGTCACAGCCAGGCGGCACGCCCTTCCAGTCATGCAATAGGCAGTGCGATGAGGGGCAACTGCACTCAAGCACTGTCTCAAAACTCTCGGATGTTCAAAAGCTGCATGAGGGCTTTATGCAAGGAATTGGAATGAATGGCCGCTGAGACTGAGCAGTTTTCAGATGTCACGAGATGCTCAACACCAGTAGAAGTATTTGCCCCATTATACTAATACTACGTGTTCTGTAGCTTCTGCAACTATACATACCATGTTAATCCTCACTCTGGAGGCAAATGACAAACGGTCGATGAAGACCAGGATGCGTTAATTGCTCCTTTTTACACAGTGTCACGTTTACACAGTGTCACGGCTTACAAGGCCAGACCCCTCCCTCCTTGAGCTGGTCCTAAAGTCACTGCTGAGGTTTTCTGTAAGTGAACTCTGCGTGGCCAAGGTCAGGGATGATGGGAACGTGGGCCTGGAGGATCGGCAGCGGTTCCTGCTGGCATTCGATTTTCTCTGGTCTAACCTACAACCTACGTGTCAACGTCAACCACACCACCAAAGGTGTCAACCGATTTTGTGGCTGGTGGTGGCTGAGGTAGCGTTGAGACGCCGAGGCCGGCTCTCCTACAGTAATTTACACCACATTGACACAACGCGTGTCTAAAGTGTACATGTCGTGCAGCACCACACATAGGTTGACTACAATTGCCGAAGTAACACAAGCAGCTATTGTTGAAAGCGTTAGGTAAGACTGATTATGATAGAATGCGTTGCTGGAGCCTCCTTGGCATAAGAGACAGCCGGCTTGCAGGCCTGGTCTGTATGACAAATGCGCTGTCGTGGGTGGCCGCGCAGTGTGCATCTTCAAACAGCTACCTAATGATGGAAGAATTGAAGCAGAATCAAGACTCAAAAAAAAAAAAAAAAGAAAGCTAGACATTTCAACGTCCCGCGTTGCTGCGCAGCGATCATGTCACGGCTAATGTCTGATATTTTGCGTATTTCTCTGATCATTTGTGTATTTCTCTGATCATTTGTGTATTTCTCTGATATTTTGTGTATTTCAACATGCACACCCCGGTCTTGATGGCGTCAGGTCACTTTAAAAGTACACTGAGGCTGAAATGATAATCCTTACGTTTCTGTACTAATAGTGTACACCCCGGTTAGTGGGTAAAAAAAAGAAAAAAAAGAAGAAAGAAGAAAAAAAGAAAGAAAAAACACTCTCTAGAGCCGCCGCAGATGCAAAGGGATAGATCACTGCATGAAGGTGTGCATGTGCATGGAGGAACGGGCGACAAATAGCTCGGCGGCGGACGGTCCGCAGCTCCCCGCACGGCTGGACCCGAGACACTGCATTCTGTCAGGGTACGAGTCCAATAACATTGTCAAGAGTTGTTCAAACATGGGTTGAGAATCCCGTCAGGCGGCAGCTAGCTCAAGTAAGTTTGCCCTAGATTCGGGCGCAAGTCAACGGAGAAGGATTCCGGGACTGGCGATGAGCGTGGGGGAAGCTACATACATAGTGGCTTGGTCCTAGATTAGATTGTTCAAGTCTGCCTCGATTTGCCTTTCAATTAGAGTCCACAACCAACCGAGTCAGTCAGTCATATAGAGTCGGTCATATAGAGTCAGTCATAGAGTCAGTCAGTATAGCGTTCCTCTCAAAGTGCATGGGCTCTCCACATACATCCCAAGCACAATGCTTACATGATTGAGGAAATATATATCCGAGCACAAAATCCGCATAAATGAGGGAATATATATCCTTGCCATTGATTGTGAATATGTCGTGCCGGGCCTATAGTGTGGAGTTGATGCTGCGCGTAGCAATTTTGGGGCGTTATGGCGAGCTTGATGCTTGCTCCATAGGTACTAATAGCACGTAACCATCAACTAAAATATAGCGGCCGCAGCATCGACCCTTTTATTATTCCACAGAGGACGGAGAGAGGCCAGAGGACAGAGACTCGGCGGGGAATTTGCATTATGAAATTTTTAGTAAATTTTGTTTGAGGTTTCTCAATTTCTATATATATATATATATATCTGCATATCAATTGGTTTGGTAAACTGACTGCTTCCTAGTACCGGGACATCATATCATGACGCCCTGACCTGGACTGTAGCCACCTACCTACCTACTGCATTCTCGCGAATCAGCATTCTTACTTGGACACTTATTGCAATTGCTTGAAAGGCTATCCTGCCACTTGCTCCTCGTAGAGTTACATCGTCTTCTCTTCATACATCCTCTCCTGTCTCGTGCCGCCGACTACCCACTACCGGCGTTGGGACTTTGCCCGTATCCATCCAGACATACATGGCAGCTCACGAGTCCGGCACGGCGCCGACAAGCATCCCCGTTGGGCGGCCGCCGCAGCCCGACGAGGTGGACGAGGTCCTGGCCAGATCCTTGGACGCCTATGCCCGATCGTTGCCGACGACGATGCCGTTTCTCGAGGCCGAGCCGGTGCCGGTGTTGCTTCCGCAGGGGGCGGTGGACGAAGCAAACGGCGGGCATGGGAGCAGCAGCAGCAGCAGCGGCGGCAGCACCGTGTTGGACGAGGATACAGACTGCAGCAGATACAATCCCAGCACGATCAGTCATCATAATCATGGCGAACCCGAAGACGAGACGACTCCTCTCCTCCGAAACCCCGACGCCAAGTCCTCCGCCTCCGCCGTCACCACCTCTCTATCACCATCACCATCACCATCACCACCACATCCGCCACCACCCTTCCTCAACGGCGTCTCCCCCGCCCGATTCTGGTGCATCTTCGCCCCGATCCTCGCCTCCCTCCTCGTCGGCTGCTTCGACAGCACCGTCATGGCCTCGTCCCACCCGGCCGTCACCGCCCACTTCCGCGCCGCCCACGCCGCCCCCTGGCTCAGCACCACCTTCCTGCTCGCCTCCACAGCCTGCCAGCCGCTGCTCGGCCGCCTCTCCGACGGGCTCGGCCGCCGCCCGCTCTTCCTCGCCGCCCTCGCCCTGCTGGCCCTCGGCACCGCCTGGTGCGCCGCCGCGCCCACCCTCGTCGCCTTTGTCGCCGCCCGCGCCCTCTGCGGCGTCGGCGCCGGCGGCGCAGTCGCCCTCGGGAGCATCATGACCAGCGACCTGGTCCCGATAGAGTGAGTTTGTTTTTTTGATCAAGTAAGAGGGAAGGGGGGCGGGGGCGGGGGGGGGCGCTTTTTCTTGGCTGACCAAGGGGATGTGGGCAATGGCAGACGCAGGGGATCGTATCAGTCTCTCGTCAACGCGACCTGGGGCACCGGGTCGGCGATTGGCGCCGCGGCTGGAGGGTGGCTCGTCGAGACGGTCGGTTGGCGATGGGAGTTTGGCATCCAGGTGCCGCTGCTCATGGTCATTTTTGCCGTTGCCTTCGTCGCCATCCCCCACGATATTGGTCTCCGCGGGAAGCACCGCAAGACCGTCCGCCAGGTCCTCCGCGAGTTTGACCTCCGTGGCTCCGGCCTGCTGACCGCCGCGACCGCCGCGTTCATCCTCGGTGTGGTATCAAGTTCCTTTCTTTCCCAGGATCGATTCAAGATGACATGCTGACTGTGGGTATTTTCATAGAATCTCGGAGGCGCCATCTTACCCTGTAAGTCAGCCCTGCACTTGCACAAGACATGACAGCTCACTCACACGCACGGTAGGGTCTCACCCCATCGTCGTCGCCTCTCTGACCACCTTTGCCGTCGCATTTCCTACCTTTATCTGGGTCGAATCACGCGCACCGAGACCCATCATGCCTCTGCATCTCATCACCAAGACGCCCCACGCCAACATCATCTTTGCCAACTTCATCGCCTCCATGGTCGCCAACGCGATCCTCTTCAACATGTAGGTGACAACCACCCGGCAAGAACAAAACAAATACCCTGTCCTCCATCCTCGGCAACGTTGACCCCCCCCCCCCTCCACCACCTCAGGCCCCTCTACTTCCAGGTCGTCCTCCTCACCTCCGCCACCACCTCCGGCCTGCGCCTCGTCCTCCCCTCCATCGCCTCCTCCGTCGCCGGCGTCTCCACCGGCTTCCTCATCACCCGCACGCGGCGCCTCAAGTGGCCGCTTCTCCTCGGCGCCGCCCTCGCCGTCCTCGGCAACCTCGTCCTGCTCCTCCTCCTCCGCCGCGACCTGCGCCCCGCCGCGCTCTACGTGCTCGCCCTCGTGCCCGCCAGCCTCGCCTCCGGCTTCCAGTTCCCGGCCTCCTTCATGGCCGTCCTCGCCGCCAGCCCCCAAGCCCAGCAGGCCGTCGTCACCAGCACCCTGCTGCTCTGGCGCAGCCTCGGCGGCGTCCTCGGCGTCGCCGCCAGCGGCCTCGTCGTCCAGGCCGCGCTCCTGCACCACCTGCGGCGCCGAGTCCGGGGGCCGCGCCGCGACGAGGTCATCGAGGCGGTCAGGAGGTCCGTCGAGGCCGTGGCGCGGCTGCCGGAGCCGTACCGCGAGCAGGTCGTCCGCAGCTACGAGGCCACCCTCAAGCTGACGTTTCTCTTCACGACCGTCATGGCCATCGTCGGCTTTCTCCTGATCGCTCCCGTCAAGCTCAAGCGGCTACCGGCGCGAAAGTAGATCGCGATGACGGTTGCTCGTTGCATGAGATAAAAGTCATCATTGCTCCCAAAAGGGTCGTCTATTCTCAAGGTACAGGTGAGCCAATCTTGGAGTATGACACGATGGGAATCCAATCCCAGGCAAAGTGTTGTCGGACACTGCCCGAGTGTGAATAGACGATGTCTCTTACACAAGAGTCGCCATAGCATTGCATATGCATGGTGGATAGAATACAGAAAATGACAGGATTCATAAATGAAAGCCCTTTTTAAAGCTCCTGCCGTGTCCAAATGTTATACCCAGACCGAAAACGAAATAGACAGTTACAACAAAGTATACTACAGCCGCTTATTGATGGTATCCGTTGGCCCCTCGCCCAGCTATTAATGTCTCTAGCTCCTCCTTTGCTCTGCGGTAATTCTCCTGCGCCTCGCGCTCACGACGACTGACAAAGTCCAGCTCCTCGCGGAGGGACTCGAGCCGGCGGTTAATGGCGACGTCTTCGGAAATGGCCAGCGTCTTGAAGCCGCTCAGCGCGACCCGAGCCTTGTCCAGAGCCTCCGCCGCCTCCGTCGTCTTGTCTTTGAGCATCTTTTGCCGCTTTTGGTAGCCCCCAAGATGGAGGCCCAGCTTCTTCTCGAGCTTGGCGCCTTGTTCGGCCAGCGACATGATTGAGTCTTCGCAAACCTGTGGGCAGTTAGAATCTGGAACTGGAACGTCAAGCGGGCAGTGGTGTACATACGTGAAACGAAGCTCTTATCGCGCTTTGTTGCTCTTCCTCGTCCGCGTCGGCGTAGCAGCCAAGGCCAAGCAGTGTGTCATCGGCAGCGCGCCCGGTAAAGGCGCTCTGTATGCTCTCAAAGCTTGGCAGCTTGGGGGTTTCAGCCAGGATCAGAAGACGCGCATCAGCCAGAGCATCGTCATCAATTTCGTGGAGCGGCTTGGCAGCTCCCTTGACCTGCGACCCGGGTAGCGGGTATTTGGTTGCGTCGTTGGCCATCAGAGCTGCTGCTTCCTGAGCAATCAGCCGCTCGGCCGGATTTTCTAGACTGCTTGCGTTCTTCATCAAGGCTGAGATGTCAACTATCGGTGATCGCGGAAGGTCGCGCTGCATGACCTGCGTCCTGCGTCGTCGTTCCAGCTCTTCGATGGCAGCCTGGCGCTCCCGCGCTCGACGGTCCCGATCCGCAGCATCTTCCTGCCGCTCCTCGACCGTCATGGGTTCGGCTTGCTCCTCGGGTAGCTCTAGCTCAAAGTCCATATCCTTAGGTTTGGGTAGCGCGGCGAGGCCCGACCGTAGCTGATTTCGCACGGCGGTTTCTCGGTTTCTGATGTCTTGCGGCGTTGCCGACACCATCGACATACCATCATCGCGATTCAGCGCAAAAGTGTCTCGAGGAGTCCTCATCGGGGTTTGGCCAGGGCGGCTGGGAGTTGCACCGATGCCGTTGGGTGCCAGCGGTGTCGCCATCGGGTTCGGGGTCGCCATGGTCTGTTTCCGGGGGGCAATACCATCAAATCCAGTCGAGCTCGCCCCTTCGTGCAGCGGCGTGTTCTCGCCACCGAGAAGGGCAGACTTGGTCTCGTTTAGCGCTCGAATGTTGCGGATCTCGTTGGCTATGTGGTCCTCCTGCGCCGGAGCTCTGGGTGTACGGATAGGCGTCTCGCTGTTCAGGGTAGAGTATGAGTTGACAAAGCCACGAGTGGCATCGTTTTCACTCTGTCTCGCCCTGGTATTGGCAGCCTCACCTATCTTGCCCATCTTGACGATAGCTTCGAGTTCACCTTCGCTGACCTGCGGTGCCGGCAGATTCAGCGCGCGTCGCTTGCTTAGCTGCTCTGCTTCTCGTATCTTTTGCATTTGGCCGGCCTTGATTGCAGCCTTTTGTGTGTCAGACTGGCTTTCCTTGTCACTCTTTCGCTTCTTTCTCTCGCCGTCGTCGCCGTCGTCACCTTTGCGCTTCCCAGCAAGCTGCTTTTGAGGGTCAAAGGCCTTGAGCTGTGCTTCGTTGTCCACCTTTTCTTCGGTTGTATCATAGAAACCGGGCACGGCTTTTTTCTCGAATGGAATGTCTGCATTGTAGTCCATCTCACCCTTTTTCCGTGTTATAACCTTGATATTGATACCGGCTGTCTTGAGCTCGCGTCTCTTTTGTAGCGTTGCCATACGTCGCGATTCCTCTTGCTGGCGTTCTCGAGCCTTTCTCTTGGCCTTTTTACCCTGTGTGTTGGCCAGACGGGCTCTGGCCTCACTGAGCATTTCCTTCTCATCCTCGTCGAGATCGATGGTATCGGGGCGCGCCGGTTTGGTTTCGGGATCGGGGTCTAGCTCGCCAGGTCGCAGTCTTCGCACATCATCGGCACTGGGAGCCTGAGTTTCGCCTCCGTCGGGGCCCATTAATCCAAGGCTGGATGATTCGCGGGCTTCGGCCTCATCGAGGAGCTTCTGGTAACGCTCGAGACATTGGTTGGCCGTGCGACCGACGATGGGGGCAATGGTGCGCCACTGGGTGGGCATAATCTTGGCGAGATGCAATAGCTTCTCATCTTCGTCCTTGCTCCATTCGATCTTTTTGATGCTGGGGTCGAGCCACTCGCCCCATCGAGCCTTGCACTGCTTGGGCGTTTTACGCGCGAGCAGCGAAGACACGCGCGCCCATTGATTCAGGCCATATTTCGAGACGGCGGCCTTGAGGATCTCATCCTCGATGTTGGTCCACACGCCACCCTTGACGACGGGCATGGTGGCGGTTGTGATGAATTCGGGATGCCGTGGAGGTCGTAGCTAGACAGAGTGCCTTGTCGCGATGCAACCGAAAATATCGAGATGGAAGTTGGCGCAAGGAAAATCTGCTGAGTCATCAGATACGTACCAACACTAGCCACCAACGAGGCTGAACTGGCAGCCAACAGAGGGGACATGTTTCGTCAAGGTTGGTTGTGGTGCAAGGGCAGTGTTTTCGGAAATGACAGACTACAAAATATTATTTTGGCGCTCTCGGGCTACCATTTTGGTTTTTCATATTTTTTTTTCTTAGAAAAAAAAAGAAAAAACTTTTGGAAAAATTGCAACAACCGATGAGCACCGCCACTGTGTAGGCCTAGGTCCAACCTGAGGTACATAGCTGTTGCCGAACTTGACTTAACTTTATGCGTCGCCAACCATTAGTTGGGCATAAAAGCAGCAATACCAAAGCCTAGCCTGGTAAACATATCCGTACCCTGCGACATGATTTGAGGTGATTAAAAAGAGGCCGTATTTGTCAGATTACGACGCATGAGCGTCTTGGGCACTGTTGGCGTATCCACGTAAGCTGGTGCCAACTAGGTGGTTATGGTGCATGCCTCAGTTGAGCACACACATGTGTGACAACTGCCGACAGGTCGAGAGATTCCCTCGATTAAATTGACTAGTGTGTTGTCACTAATCAATCACGGCGGTATAACGTCATGGATCGCGACGCTCGGTGGAGGGACGGCGACGGGCAGAGACACAATGCGAAGGGGTACGGCAGCCGTAATGCGTGGCTGGCCAGAAGCAAGCAGCGGAGTTTTGGGGACAAAATCTAGGTATGTATGTAGGTACACGGCTACTATACTAAGTTAATTCATAATTCATTGGTGGTGGTGGTGCCACCCACAGGGCATGACAGTGCAAGCCACAGCGTCTTCAGGTGCACCTTTGGGGGGGGGGGGCCTGAGTCCGCAGGCATGTTAGCTCGGATTATTGGCTGACCAAGCCAGGGCGGTGGTGCTTTGTCTGCGAAAAGGTACATGCTTCCGCATTGTTCCAGTTGGGAACGTTAGGTAGGTAGGTAGCAGCCCAATCACAACGCAGATGTATAAGCTTTGGGAAGTTTTAGCAGGCTCACCGGAGGTCTTTTAGCGCTGCTCAACAGGTCCACACACACTTAAAACACTACCTCTTACAGCGCTGGCGCAATCTCTTACAGGCCTCGTGCATTGCATGGCACCACGGCTGCCTCCCTATAAGGCACCTGCTTAGCCGTTGCAACCTCATCCCAAGCACCTGGAACTGGAACTCCGCCCATACACCCACCCATTTCCCACATCCCACCCAGATCATGATACGCCTGGGCCGCGGTTCCGCCTCCCGGCCGACTCCTCCGTCCGTCCATCCTGGGTACTAAACCTGGTCCATGTCCGCCCACTCCGTCCTCATGGCCTCTCTTGTTTCTTCCGTCTTTTGTGTCTCCTCGCTTCGCCGGCCGGCTCAATTTTCGCATCGCACGTTGGGTACTCTGATACCGCCAATGAGCGCGCCAAGTGGCTGATTGTCGCATTGCGCAGTTCTTCCAGCGAAATCGCGACGAACAGATTTGCCTGCGCCGCCCACTACTGGTCGTGGTACCGATAGCAACGAAAACAACCTCGCACAAAGCCTGCCAACTGTCAAACGAGTGCCACGCTCGCTTCACGTGATACCCTCAACGGGCCGCACACCCTTCCGCGATGGTGCACCGAAACGGCACGGCTATTAGTCCCGCCACCGGCCTTGCGACCAGCGACGCCGACGAGACGAGTCGCCTGCTCTCCAATGGGCATGGCCCGGAGGAAGAACGCGACAAGCCGGTCTGGGATGGCCTCACCGAATTTGAACATCTTCCGCGATGGCGCCGACCTTCCATCTTTTGGTTGATGGGACCCTATGCCGTCTTCACGCTGGCCTTTGGCGGCATCATCGTCCCTAAAGTCACACTGTGAGTGGTTCTCGTCATTGCTCCTGCCCCGAACCCCAAAACCACTGACCATTCTTTAAGCATTCTAGACCTCGTCTGCAACAAGCACTTTGCCGACAAGGCCGCTGCCGACCCCAGCTTCCACCCGTCCCCCATCATGGGCGCCGACAACCCCCAGTGCAACGACCCAGCCGTCCAGAAAAAGGTCGCCGAGTTCATGCTCGTCGTGAACCTCCTCACCGGCACTCTTAGCGCCATCAGCGCCCCCAAGCTCGGCAAGTTGTCCGACCGCTTCGGCCGCCGCCGGCTGCTCGCCGTCGCCTCGGTCGGCGGTATCCTCGCCGAGGCCATCACGATCCTCGCCGCCAAGTTCCCGCAGGCCTTCGACTACCGCTGGCTCGCGCTCGGCGCCCTCTTCGACGGCCTCACCGGCTCCTTCACCAGCGGCAGCATCCTCGGCCAGGCCTACGTCAGCGACTGCACCCCGCCCTCGCGCCGCGCCGTCTACATGGGCTACCTCCACGCCTGCCTCTTCACCGGCATCGCCCTCGGCCCCCTGCTCGCCGGCTACTTCATCCGCGTCACCGGCAGCGTCCTCACGCTCTTCTACGTCGTCCTCGTCTGCCACGCCAGCTTCGCCCTCTTCGTCGGCCTCGTCGTCCCAGAGTCGCTCTCCAGGCGCCGCCAGCGCATCGCCCGCGACAGCCACAACAAGGAAAAGGCCGCCCGCGCGCGCGGCGGCGGCGCCTCCTCGTGGCTCGCGACCGTCCGCGACAGCCAGCCGTTCAGGCCGCTGGCGATCCTGTGGCCCACCGGCCCCGGCACCTCCCCGCGGCTGCGCCTCAACCTCGTCGCCCTGGCCGTCACGGACGCCGTCATCATGGGCTCCGTGATCTCCCTCGGCGCCGTCGTCATCCTCTACACAAAGTACATGTTCGACTGGGACACGTTCGAGATCTCCATGTTCGTGTCCGCCCTCTCCTCGATCCGCGTCGTCGTGCTGCTCGGCATCTTCCCCCTCGTCAACTACTGGTTCCGCGTGCGGCCGCGCCGCCGCGGCGAGCGCGAGACGGGCCGGGCGTACGTCGAGAAGACGGGCGGCGCCGACAGCGTGGACATCTGGACCCTGCGCGCGGCGCTGCTGTCGGACACCCTCGGCGCCCTCGGCTACGCGCTCGCCCGCAGCCAGCCGCTCTTCGTCGTCGGCGGCATGGTCACGGCCGTCGGCGGCCTCGGCAGCGCCACCATCCAGTCCGCCATCACGAAGCACATCCCGCCGTCGTCGGTCGGACAGGTCCTCGGCGCCGTCGGCATGCTCAACGCCCTCGCCCGCGTCGTCGGCCCGGTCCTCTTCAACGGCATCTACGCCATGACTGTCAAGAGCTTCCCCCAGGCCATCTTTGTCATGCTGTGCTGCCTGTTCAGCGTCGGGCTACTTGCCACTCTCGTCGTCCGACCTCATGGTAAGTGGTTTTATCCTTGGGTGCGATTTCCAGTCAACGTCTCTTCTAACATTAAACGCAGTCGTCTGGGAGCATGAGAATGAGGCACCGGAACCTCTGCCCGATGAGACGCCCGAAGCGGCGGCTTTGGCGCAAGAGACTGAGCCACTGATTAGCTAACTTGGAGTTGATTTAATATTGTCTTCCCATGGTAAATGAATTCTCGGTGGACACGGACCTTCTTATTTACTTTCCACGATATATACGGATCAACATCTCTTTTTTTGTCAAGTTTGTAGATTCATGTCCTTTCAAGGCGTTGGTGGCGGGTTGAGCATTGTGTTTTAGCATAGAACTGGACGCATCAAAGCTGGCTATAGCTGCCAAAACATGAAATTTCAGTAGGCATTTCTCTCATAGAAGATGGAAACCAATAATATTTTTTTGAATAAATAATCACCGAATCGCCTAAATCTTCGGACTGATCGGTTGATGCTGATGCCTGGTTAGCTAGTGGGTCCCTGCACTTCGCACTTCACTTCAGGGTAATAATCACTGCCTGACCAACTGATCGCACAACACTCTTGCGTGTTGTTGAATCGTCCCGAGTAGTATGATTCTGCATCGTCTAGCTTTACGCAAATCCAAACTACTCGCTGCTCAAAGATTCTCCGCGCTGCCAGCAACACGACGCTCCAACATGATGCGAAGCCGCGAGGACGAGGAGATCCGGTTCGGACCATACGTCGTCACCAAGCAGGTCCGTTACGCCCCTCCATCTCATGACCCCCCCCCCAGCCACTGTCCTTGACTGTGCCGCGTCGCGCCTTCACGAGCATGTGCGCTGACATCCCCTCCACCAGGCCTTCTACCGGTCGGAGCACAGCTTCGCCATCGTGAACCTCAAGCCGCTCGCCCCCGGCCACGTCCTCGTGTGTCCGCTGGACCCGGTTCCGCGCCTCCGGGACCCCGCCCCGGTCGTGCTGGCGGACCTGTGGTGGACCGTGACGAGGGTGCAGAGCGTTCTGAGCGACGTCTACTTCAAGCCCGAGGACGGCGGCGGCAGCTTCACCGTCGCGGTGCAGGACGGGCCCGAGGCCGGCCAGACAGTGCCGCACCTCCACGTCCACGTAATCCCGCGTGTTGCGGGCGACATGGGCGAGGGCGAGGCCGCAAATGACGACATCTACACCAAGCTGGCGTCGGAGGAGGGCAATGTCGGTGGCGCGTTGTGGGACCTCGACAGGCGGCCGCAGCCGGGCGGTGGCATGCCGCGCGTGGAAGACGCCTCCCGTGTAGCGCGGGAGCCGGAGGATATGCATGCTGAGGCACAGAAGTACAGGGAACGGTTTGTGAAGCACTACGGTAGCTGGTGTGATGAAAGACTTGTATAGATTTTACAACACTATTTGTAAATGTCGATCAAATTGTGCAATCGTTGTAGGAACGTTATTTTCGTTCCCTGTGGTGGTAGGCTGTTAGCAAAGCGTCCAGTACTCCCAGCCTTCGGGCGTAGACTTGACTTACACGCTGAGTTTTCTTGAGAGCGCCTGCAGCTTCTTATCACCATCGGCGTCCTTCATTGCCTGGGCTAATGCACGACTTCTCTCCTCGTCCGTCTGCCGCATCACTTCGTCTGCAGACGGAGGCAACCGTTCATTGTCCAGGTCGATTTTGTGCGCATCATCAAAGCCCTGGATCGCGTTCTTGATGCCCTCAGCACCCAGCATAAGGGTTCCAGCAGGCAGGCGACCGCCAGAGGCAGACTTGAGCTCCGATACTCCCTCTGATTCCTCCCGAAGAACACTAAAGACGCGCGAAAGTCGACCGATGGCGAGGATCTTATTCCTGAGCGCGCGCCGCCGAAACTCCAGCGATTCTGTCTCCTGACCCCCTGGCGTGACGGCGCTAGGGGAAGTCGAGCCTGTGTCTTCTTGCAGCTCTTCGTCGGAGCAGATGCTTAGCATAGCAATCAGCATATCCATCATTTTCTCGCCCACAAAGGGTAGCGACCATGAGAAGACGTCCATGAAATTCGGGAGCCAGAACGGATGCGGGGTATGGTTAAACTGTCGGATATTGATAGTGTTGTTTACGTATTTCAATACAGCTGCCTTATTGTTGTACATGTCGACATAGTTTGGCGCGGAGAACAGCGTGATGACGCTCGGGAAGCCGGTGTTTTGCGTGGTGCGATACATGCGGTAACCAGCATCTTGTGCCTCGTGTGCGCGAATAACAGATAGCAGATTGTTTCGTTTCAGGAAATCGCATACAGCGTGGTATGTATAGAAGTATGAACAGCCACGGACGATATTGTGACGGAAGAAGTCAGTGTTTGTCTCTTCGCCAAAGTCTTCGGCGGGATCTGCCCAGAGCAGATCAGCCATCAAGCCTTGGGTTGGGGGTTCGCGGAAGCGATCAAGCTATCGATGCATGTTGAATTAGCGACGAAAGTTCGGCTTAGTCAAGTTGGGAACCAAACCTTTCGTAGGTCGTCGAGTGTGTGCAATTCAGGGCTCAAGCCGCCGTGAATGCAGAGGAACTGCCTGTTGACGGTGGCGGCGAGCGGCAGATTGCAGAATGACTCCATGCAGGCATCGTATATAGTCTTGGAATACTTGTGCTCGCATTCTTGCTTAAAGCTGAAATATGCTGTCAAATGACGACACTCATGATTTCCTCGGAGCAAGAAAAAAGTATTCGGATGGTGAATTTTGAGGGACCACAGGTAGAAGACACATTCGATGCTGAAGAATCCACGGTCAACGTAGTCGCCGAGGAAGAGATATTGCGTCGTCGCTGGATCGCCTCCCACTTCAAAGAGCTTGACCAGGTCGTAGAACTGGCCATGTACGTCGCCACATATTGTAACTGGGGCATCGATCTCCAAGAGGGTGGGCTCGGCGTGGAGCAGCTCGGAACCGGCGTTTATGATGAAGAGCGCTTGCTCCTCGGTGAGGCGACCCTCGCGAAACAGGTGGTCCTTTAGCAGCTGTAGGTTCGGCTTGGTGCGCGCTTCGTCTTCGTAAAATTGTTCATCTGACAGCGGCCCCCAGGCGGGCGGCTCCACGTCTACGGAAACAGAATCCATCAGCTACTGGCTACTGTTGCGGGGAAACATCATCTAGTAGGATGATGGGAGACTGCCACGGGGGTTGGGACGGAGGGTAGCAGCAGAGGCGCATTCTAACCTTTGCAAAAACGTTCCCTCGTGCTGACTTGGGTACCATCGTCCAGGGTATGGATGGAAAAGTCGATGGTGGGGACGGGCTTCTTGCGCCGAATGGCACGAATAGCATTGTCGACCTGGCTGGTGCCGGGCGGTCCCAAGACGGGCAGCGATGCGGCGAGATCGTCTTGACTTTCCATGTCTGGGTGGGTGTGTTGGTCTGGTTGATGCTATCGTGGGGAGTGAGGGGAGAGGGGCGGCGATGGCGATGGAGAGGACATTGATTGTGCTAGTAAACAATAATGGGTGCTCTGCCTCTGCTAACGCAGCAGCACCAAGGCCAGCCAGCCAGCCATTTGAGGTAGGGTGGCACAGCGGGCACACGACAGCCTTATTTGCCAGGTCTCGTGCGGTAGTCGAGGAGGAAGTAGGAGTACCGGAATGGTGCGCATCAGTCTCTCTTCAACCGATTATTATTATACGTAAACCTTTGTAGGTGGAGTACGGAGTACATGGCAGGTGATGCAGAACCATTTCTGATAAGCCCTGCATTTGAAGATTCGCATATACAGTGTCTCGGCGAGAAGCCAACACTGTATGCACCTACACCGTAGAGGGTCCATTTACCGTTGCGCTAGCAGCGGGAACTCTAAGAAAAAGTTGCCGATAGTAAACGTATACATTTGTGCAAACCAAGTAAACAAACCAACAAAACAGCTCATCCTAACAAGTGGTGAAGGGTCTCTGGCTGGGCTTCTAAACAGCGCCTTGCTGGAGGCTATGGGGGCAAGTGTAAATTTTTTTTTCTTTCTATTTTCAGACCGTTGGAAGCCATGTTGCACCTTGTCGTACGGAGGCCCCAGCTTGTTCCTCGCACGGCGGCGAAAGAGCGGTCATCGGTGGCCTCGAAGACTAATAACAGCAGCAAAGTGGCGCGGGGCAGCAGGTCTGGTGTCGCTTCTCGGCCACGGACGGTGGGCGGCTTATCAGCAGCCCGTGTGAGACAAAGCCCAGCTTCCCAGGCTGGTCGACCTGCCGATGCTGTTACACAGACCGGGAGCCAGTCCCAGTCGATGTTTGCGTGGATCAAAATGTTCGGTAATCGGTCATGGATTATACTAGATCACTTGTTCGAATAAATGGCAGCCAAGTCGAGACGGTGTAGATATCGAGCATGTTGCGCTTGTCTGCTAACTAGTGCGAAGCTGGTCGTCCAAACACTTGACGGCCTGTCCGCTTCTCATGTCAACGTCCTCTTTTAGCTTGCGATTTTTGAACTTTGCAATGCGCGTGTCCTTCCAATCATGCATTTAGGGAATGTCCCAATCACCTGCATGTAGTGTGAATTGTCACTGCTGCAGGGCATTGCGGCGGCATGCATGCATGCATTACTGCTCATTGACTTGGATGTGAATACAGTGTCCATCGGGGGCGTCGCAACCAGACATCCACCCATCGGAGCAGGAACCGGAGGAGACCGGCCGGGTTAGTTACTGGTACTGACTAGCTTGGTGTGGTGGCATGCGTGAAAGAGTTTTTTAGTGGGCTAGCCGCCAGCGCCAGGTGTTACTTGCCTAAATGAGCGCTGAGAGAGGCTGCTAGCGGCTGTCCCTGTCCCGGTGCCTCGCTAGGTACCTTACCTTACCTACTGAGACACTGAGCCAGCCGTGGTGGCGGGGCGTGGTCTGCTCTAGGTCACCGCAAACAATGCGCGAGGCCCCCGTTATCGAAGGCTCCGCCACCGGAAACTGGAGCCTTCCTGCACTGAAACCCCCTGTAGATACCTCTCCTCAACTTATGCAACGCCACCAGATGCGACAGTGTGACTTCTGTGACTTACTGTGTTTGCCTGAACCGCCAGTCCTTCATATTTTGCTCGCTCCCACCACTGCCTCTTCCCCCTCCCTCCCTCTCTTCTTCTCTCCTGCTCATCACCATTGTTGACTGTGGTGCGTTCCTTGTGTGCATTTATACCATAACATCTTTGAAAATCCTCTTTTGCCGTCTCTTTTACGCGCTGCGTCGCCAAGAACGCATTCCTCGCAGTTCCTGGGCGCCCTGTACCCGTCTAGCAATCCGCACGCCACCACCACTACTACCACACCACACCACAAACAACATCCCGCAACACCATCACAATTTTTCTACGTACAACAACGCACGCACGCACGCACTTCCCCCAAGACCTCAGTGCCTGTGTTGTCTGTCGTAAGCTCTCGCCGCGTTGAAAAGACATGGCCCTAACCAAGCAGGCAACTCCACGAAACCCTGATGAATTCCCGACATTGCAGCTCTTCTTACTAGGTGAGCCTTTTCTTTCTACTCTCACCCCCCTCCCCATGCAATGCACACACCCGCGCTAACCGCCACTTTTACTCTACGGATAGCCATTGTCCGTCTCGCCGAACCAATCGCCCTGACCTCCATCTACCCGTACGCCTGGGCCCTTGTCAAACAATTCAATTTCGGCGATGAGCAAGATGCCTCATTCTACTCGGGTCTCCTCATCTCGGCCTTTTCCTTGGCCGAGGCTGTCATGGGCATGTACTGGGGCGGCCTCTCCGATCGCGTCGGCCGAAAGCCCGTCCTCATCCTTGGCTGTGTAGGAACCATGTTTAGCATGGTCATGGTTGGTTTCGCCTCCAACATTTGGATCGCTTTGGCCGGGCGCGCTATCGGTGGATTTCTCAACGGTAACATTGGTGTCATCCAAACCATGGTTGGCGAGCTTGTTACCAAACCCGAGCATGAACGTAAGTCATGTCATTCCAAGTTCACGCGGCAATCCGCCCCCCCTTTTCCTCGGTGCCCTCCGCGAGCGCCTCGAAAATCCTTAGCTGACACCTCAATAGCCAAGGCATTCGCTGTCATGCCATTCGTCTGGAGTATCGGTACCATCATTGGTCCCTGCATCGGCGGCACATTTGCAGATCCCACCGAGTCTTGGCCCGATCTGTTCCCTCGCGACGGCATCTTCGGTCGCTTTCCCTACCTACTACCCAACCTACTCTGCGCGTTCCTACTCTTTATCAGCATCATCCTAGGCTTCTTTCTTCTGGAGGAAACTCACCCCGATATGCAGCCCCGAGTGCTTCTCCCTGCGGACACTTATGTCTCGGAAGAGACCCCGCTCATGGAAACTTCAGATGCGATGAAGCGTCCTGCCGTCGACCTGCGGGCAGAGACTTATGGAACAATGCGAGAGACCAGCGAGCAACGCCAAGAAGGCATTGGGCGGGAAGAAAAATCACTCTTCTCTGTACCCGTCTGGAACAAGCGCGTCGTCGGCTTCATCATCGCTCTCTCCATCTTTACATACCACTCCATGACATACGACCATCTCATGCCCATCTTCTTTGAAGATGAGAGAGCCTCGACCTTGGTGTCTTCGCTCAAAGTTGGCGCATCGTCCCCCTTCTACTCCCCTGGCGGGCTTGGCCTTTCTCTTCGTCAGGTCGGACTCATCATGGCCGTCAACGGCGGCATCGCGCTCTTTGTCCAAGCAGTCATCTTTCCGCTCGCCGCGGAGAGATTTGGTGTGTACAGACTCTTCATCATGGTTACGGTGCTCCACCCCATCATCTACGCCATTGTTCCTTTCCTCCTTTACGTCCCCGAATCAATGCTCTTCCCTGCCATCTACACTTGCTTGGCGGTGCGAAACATTCTCTCCATCACCCTCTACCCCCTTCTCCTTATCCTCATCAAGGAGGCTACCCCGACTTGGAGTGCTCTAGGAAAGGTGAACGGTCTGGCCGCTAGCGCCGGTGCGGCATGCCGCATGATCGCACCTCCTATTGCAGGTTACCTGTACACTGCAGGTAGCAAGATGGACTGCACCGCGCTGGCTTGGTACGGCAGCGTCGTTGTCGCGATCGCCGGGTCTGTCCAGTGCTTCTCTGTTCCGCGACCACTAGCTGATCGATCGGAAGAGAGTGCAGTCGGAAACACCCAGCCTACAGCTGAAGTTTCAGCTTCTGGCAGGGAGTAGACATAAAATGCCTACTCTTACCTGATGAAGCGGCCCAGTCCCGCTGTTGCCCATTATTCCCCCACTGTTGTTGATGAAATTGGGCAGCTCTTCCGCCGGGTGTTCCTGGTAAGGGAATCCAGTGCGAATCTGCCCAATGCATTGATCAAGTTAGCAGATGACGAAGATTCGTACTGGTTGGTTGGGGTTGGTATTGTTGGGATGAGCTCTGCATTTTCGTTGACGTTGATTTTTGACGTTTAAAGGATACGATGTTATTTCTTACGATTCCCATGGCGCATGCATTTCGGAGCACATTGTATCTACATGGATCGGCGTTTTTGTCTTTGCTTGTCGAAAAGCGTATTTCATTTACCTTCATGCCCGAGGTGGGCTTTCCTCATAATACAACGAGGCAGGCAGTTACATAGATTAGACAGGCGTAATTATAATGAGTTGCGTATAACTTTGGATATAGTTCGCAAGTGATTTATAACGAATGGCATTATCCACAGCACGCCTTGCGATTATCAGGAGAGAGCAGGCTGAGGCGGCCATCAGCAGGTGGCCTTGGAAGGCGGGCCGACTGGAGCGCCTTACCAACGTCGCCACCGAAATTTTTAGCTGCCGTTGTACACAGAACCCCATAGAATTTTCATCGCCAACGACGCCTCATCACGCTTCTCACATTATTTCGGCGCCTGAGATTCATCAGCTCTCGCTATACTCTCAGCCGATACGGCTAGTTGGAGCCCATTTATCCAACCACACACGAAGGAGAGCCAGGAGCCGCAGGGCCCAAAAGCTCTCCCCCGCCACCAACCGTCCAAGATGCAGCTCGAAGAACTCACAGAACAGCTCATGACCGCCGCGAGCCTCCAGGAGCAGCAGGAGCCACCCACACAAGCCCAACCGGGAGACGCGTCCGGCGCCGATGCGACCAAGCCCGCGCTACCGCCCGGCCTCGCCGCCAACGCCGGCAAGACCACGGCCGAGATCCTCGCCGACCTCAACCGCTCCCCGCTGTTCATGACCGAGATGGAGGCGGACAATGACGACATCGCCGCGCTGCAGGCCCTCGCCTACGAGGGGCACGCCGCTCGAGAACGCCTCGGACTTCAAGGACCGCGGCAACGAGCGCTTCCGCGCCCGCGGCGGCCTCACCGACGCG
>MWMN01000044.1:103766-115800 GCA_002968875.1 Cordyceps cicadae | reverse complement strand
TTTTTTTTTTTTTTTTTTTTTTTTCTCTTGTTGCCCTGTCTGCTCTTTCATTTCAGCTGCTGTTGCGTCCGTTACGTGCTCTGTTTTTTTTTTTTTTTTTCCCCGCCTCCAACAAGCATCTCTGGGTGCCGCGAAAACGGCGTTTTTTTTTCTCCTTCTTTCCGTCTTCCTTCCTTCCTTTCTTCCTTCCTTCCTTCTTTCTTCCTCCTACCCTCGCTCTTGCATCTCTCTGTCGTCATTTGGCCAGCCCCCAACCTCCTCCTTGCTCGCTCCTTCCCGCCCTCCTCCCTCCCCTTGAGCTGAGTAGCCGGCCTCTCCCTCTTCCTCCTCCTCCTCCTCTGCCTGCCGGATCCGAGAATGTGCCTTGGAGTCGCTCAAGACCAGGAAACGGGGCCAAGGCGTCGACACGGTTACGGTATGGCTGGTACGGCGTGTGCGAAGAGCGATTTCTTTTGTGACATGCCTGGATGAGTGTGAGAGGGGCACCTATATAGTTTCCATTTCGATAGTAGTATGCACCCAAGTCATCCTGCTCCTACGACGCCACTCGAGGTTGTACGACAGCCGCAACAGCCAATTACCTCTCTCCGCCATGCTGGCGGCTGGGTTAAAGGCGTAAAGGGATGAGCGAGGAGGGGGGGGAGGGCTTGTGCTTGCGGGTATGGTTGTGTCTGCTTATGGTTGCAAGGCCCGTGGCCTGCAGGCGTCGAACACACAATTCTCCGCCACTGATTGACATGAATGCTGTGCATCTTGTCAGAAAAGTCCCGGGTGCATCCTTCGATGATCCGCGGATGGCTGGATGAGGGAGGAGGTAGAGGAAGAGGAGGTAGAAGACGAGGAGGGGAGGAGGAGGGGGAGGGGAGAAGAAAGGAAAGCAAGCACACAAGCGCTGGCCCTCTGAAACGCAAACGCTATACATACATAGATGCCTGCTACCTACTCCTACCTCCTGCCCTACTTGCCTACCTACCTATGTATGTACATGCCTACATACCACATCACTGTACGTACATTATTAGTACACATCTAGATGCCCTCTTTCCGCGTCTGCTGTACGTGCTGTACGTGCTGTACGTGCTGTACTGTACCAGTCAGTACACCTCGCGCGCTGCCTGCACGATGGGAAGCAAACACGAGCGTTTCAGAAGCAGAGCTAGGAGGCGTCGGTCTTTGGTCGCCGTGATCCGCGCGTGCGTGCGCAATGAATCTTGCAGCAGCGGCGGCTCTCGTCCCTCCTAGTCCCCTTTCTCTTTGGTTTCAAAAAAGCCAAGTCGATGAGCAGCCGTCGCACAGGGTCTACAACCGCATAGGCAGCACCGACAACGCTGGACAAAGGTCACTCGCCTGGGCTGCCTGCCACATCACCGCGCAAACGACGGACCAAGCAAGGTGAGGAAGATCTGAAGCGGAAAAATGAACAACCAAAGAAAAAGAAATGACAAATTAAAATTAAAATTGAATAAAATAAAATAAAAAAAGGCCGCGCACCTCGTGAAAATAAAAATAAACTGCATCGTGGCGCCGTAAGGTATCTATCTTCCAAGTCAGGTCGGAGGGATATGCAAGAGGGTCCGGTGACCAGCGATGCGACGACGTTGTGCTTCCTCAGATGGATAGACAGACAAGCAGGCAGGCAGGCAGGCAGGCAGGCAGGCAGGCGGGCAACAGGCAGACAGACAGACATACAGATAGACATACAGACAGACAGACAGCAAGGCCGCCGTCGGTGCTGCCGCCGTCGCCGCCGCTTCGACACCGCCGCTTCGACACCGCCGCGTCCTCGAAACACCACACACAGCCATCTTGTCGCGCAGAGAGCGACTGATGGGGTGACTGATGGGGTGACTGATAGGGTGAGTGACGAGTATGTGAGTACCTACATACCTAATAATCACATAGAGCTGGTTGTGCATGTAGGCGGCCCCCCTCCCTTGTCTTCCCTGTCCTCCCCTCCTCCATCTCCCATCTCCCCTCCTCATCCATTCTCTCCCCTCCCCCCCTTCCCTCGTCCGCCCCCCTCCCCCAGACGACCCTTGTACTTAATGACTCGAACCGACCAAGCTGATCCGTATGGTTGCAGTGTGGCCAAACGCCTCGCCATACGTGTGTGTGTGTGTGTGTGTGTGTGTGTGTGTGTACTCTGTACTCTGTACACGTAGTGGCAGTGAGCATGCGACCCCCGGAATGCGTTGACAAAACCCCCGATTCTGCCGTGCAACGGGCGACAGAAACTGACTGACTGACTGACTGACTGACTGGTTGTACATTGTGCGTGGCCAGGCGAATACCAAGCACGCCCGGTCGACCCCCAACATGGCTTTCGCACCGCCTTTTCAATGCTGTCCAACACCAAGGCAGATACACGGCAGGCTCTCTCGTTTCTAATATGTAGACCGCACGTCGTCTCAGGAATCAACGTCGGAGCGACTCATGGCAGGGAGCATTTGGAGGCTGATGTTTGTGCAGTCATGTCGGCTGTTTTCTATCGCCTGTCGCCTGTCGTCTGTCGCCTGTCGTCTGTCTGTGTCTGTCTGTCTGTCTGTCTTTCCATCTTTCTGTCTGTCTGTCTATCGTTTGCGGTGCTCCCTTGCTGTTCGTCAATCACTATCGGGAAATTTGCGAGTGCGCCTCTTGTGTGAGCCCGACGGTTTCATTTTGACTATTGGTTCTGCAATAACAGCAACAATGGCACCAAGATGGCGCCATGGTGCAAATTCGCCAAGCGATGCAGGCCGCACGGTGAGGAGGGTAAAGTGGTGGTGTGTGATTCAGGGACGTTGCATTCACAAGCAGGCCATGGCAAACGACGGTCATGATGTCAGAGTTTGTAAATTGCCGGAGTAACGAAAATTGGGGGGGGGAGGGGGGTCTACTCCGTCGGTGACCGCATATTGCTGTTTTTGGTGATGAGCCATCCCCAGCCTGCGACTGCTGCTGCTGCTGCGGCTGCTGCTGGCTGCTGCGGCTGCTGGCTGCTGGCTGCTGGCTGCTGCTGCTCATCCTCCTCATCCTCCTCATCCTGGTCCCCTGCTGCTGCTGCTGGCTGCTGGCTGCTGGCTGCTGCTGCTCTTCTTCTTCCGCTTCTCGTCCCATCTCCATCACCCAAAACGCCTCAGCATCACCCATCCCTGCCATGTGTGCCGCATGACCATTTTCCTCCTCCTCCATCTGCCATCTGCGCGCGTCGCTCAAAATACCTCGCCCGCCATTAGGCCCAATCTCTGTCTGTATCTTGCCCGCCGCTATAGGTGCCCATGTACCACGTCGAGCGTCATGCATAACCCCTCGGCCTTGGCCATCAGCCACTCGCCATGCATCAGCCCATCCCGCCAGTGAGGCGGCAGTGCCTTGAAGTCGGTCCCAGATACCCCCCCCCCCCCACGAGTGCGTGCCGGCAAAGCATGCGTTTGTTTCTGCATCCCCGCCGAGCATAATCAAATCTCTAATGGGCGGCTCAAAATATCGCTTCTTGAGTCGGCGGCGGGGCACTTAAATTTTCCGTTTCGCGAATCGCCAGCCATCGCAGAAGAATCCCGGAGCCGAGCCCAAGGGCCGGTAGACAGACAAACAGGCAGATAGACAAAGAGATAGACAGGCGTATGTATGCATGCACATACGTATCCAATCCTAAGCGACTCGTCCAGTGCCAGCTCCCTCAGGCCATTATTCCATCTTGGCATGTCGCTGCAGCTCCGCTCCATCAAGATCTGGTTGGCTCATCGACTCGGCCTATGTCCTCGCCCTCGTCCTCGTCCTCGTCCAGGGCCCTTTCCGCTGCTCTTACCGGTATGATGCAAACGACACGACCGCGCCCTTGATCAACGCATCAATGTCACTCTCCCTTCGAATCATGTGGAGAAGCAATCCTCGAGCTAGCGCGGTGCTAATGCCGCAGGATATGATGCATCTCGGATCAGGATGGGTAATGACGGAGAGATCGGCTGCAGTTCCAAACGTCTGCTCGAGGGACTTTTGTAGACACATTAAGCCGAGAGCGTGAGTTCTCATCAAACTACCGTTTGCAGCCACTTTGTACCCGGCGTTCCTCCACCATTGCCGAGCGGTCGCCTCGGGATCTTCCAAAAAGGTTTTTTTTCTCTCGCAGCGTCGACCCTACCGTCCGGCCCGATCCTGTCCAAGGCTCGCAGAACCTGTCGAACGCAAATGCTCATGCGCTTTGCAAAATTCTCTCGCCGAAATCTCCTGCCCCTTCTTTCACGAATGCGACAGTGACATCGGCTGACAATAGGCAGTGTGTCAATCTTCCCTTCACCCGCCTGGTTGATGCGGATCACGATGGGCGTCGAGTGCAATGCCGCTGCTTCCGCCTTGGGTGCCGACGCAAATATCCTGGGAAGCATATATCTGAGAAGCGACACCTGCAGACAGAAACTCGGTGTACAGGCCAATCGCAGCGCCGAGAACTTGCCCAAACAGGCAACCAATAATGCCATCTCTGCAGCTTCTGGTTCTTCATCTCGCGCAATGCATGGCTTGAGACATGAGCATCACTCATGCTGAATCATGGTCATGTTTCTCCTTGGAATTGCGGCCTCGCTCTACAATGGAAGGGGAACCCTTGGGGTAGTTCATCCAGTTGCTGCCTAACGGGCTTGGGTGCCAGACCCGGCGATGGGGGTCCGGTCCACGAGGGTTCAGCCTCGGCTGGGGTATCTGGACTAGATCATGAGTACTAGGTCGGATAAGAACAAGTCTATGAAGATCCGGAACGGGGCACGAAACAGGCAATGCGAAGTCCGCTTATTGTGAGCCTGATGAATGGACTAGGTCAAGGTGAGGCCCTGCAGGTAGTGGCCTCGTGAGTGCCACGCTAATACCGCAATGATAATCATTGCATTGAACCTCAACGTGTCAGACCCGAGCTGCAGGTGACGGGAATATTAAAATCACACGTTGAAAATGAGCGATTTAATTGCCACCCTTTCCTGCTTATTGTTTCCCACTTTTTAAATTAAACTTGCAGCCTTGCGCACGGCAGGCCTGGCCATTGTTTTCTGTATTGTTATCTGCCTGACTGGGAAAGCGAGATCTGTCTGCCTCAGGCACCAAAACACGCTCCACTCTAATAGTTGTTCGGCAAACGCGTCTTGCCAAGCGTCAAACGGGCGACAGGGGATGCTTTTATTTACTTCAAGGGCAAGTCAACAACCCGGGCTCCTGTAAAGCTACCTGCACGGCAACCAACTTGGCTCGTGTCACTTGGCTTTCACTCGGCCTCATTCAACTCGTTTCTACCCGAGGCACCCCATACACTCGGAACTTGCACCCTGTAACCACACTATTCGCTACCTGCTACTTGCATGCACGCAATTTTCTAGCCTTGCTCCCCAACGCCTCCCCACGGCTCATTCGCTAGCCAAGGCAGCGTGGCACCTATCGCGATGGACGACGACATCATGGACGACGATGTATTCAGCCCGGACAACGACTCCGATGGCTATGTCCCTGAGCCCAAGGTGCGTTTCCCCGCAGATGGAGCAACGCGACGTCGACGATTCCGGGCGCAAACGCTAACGACCAATTGATGCGCAGAAAACAAAGCCCGCCGTCTCCAACGCAAAGAAACTCACACAAACAACGCTCAAGCCAAAATTGCCGGCTAAGAAGCAAAAGGTCGTCAGCGACGATGAAGCCAATGGCGACGACGACTCAGCCGGCTTCTCAAACACCCCTCCGAGCTCAAAGAAGACCAAAAAGGCGCCCGCAGCCAAGAAGTCGAGCGGTGTGCCGCTTGCAGAGGTCGAGAATGACAGCATAGTCTTGGACCCGACCCCAAAGCCTACGGGCAAAAAGAAGACGGCCACTGAGACGTATCAAAAGCTCACGCAGCTTGAGCACATCATCAAGCGTCCCGATACATACATTGGATCAGTCGAATCGACCGAGCAGCAGATGTGGGTGCTCAACAAGGATACACAGCTCATGGAGTACAAGACTATCAGTTTTGTTCCTGGTTTCTTCAAAATCTTTGACGAAATCATGGTCAATGCCGCTGATGTCAAGCAGCGCAATGACTCCATGACCTATATCAAAGTGAACATTGACCGCAAGACGGGTCAAATATCTGTTGAAAACAACGGTAAAGGTATTCCCGTGGAGATGCATGAAAAGGAAAAGATCTACATCCCCGAACTCATCTTCGGCCACCTTCTCGCCGGTTCCAACTTCGATGACGAGGAGAAGAAAACCGTCGGTGGTCGCAACGGTTACGGTGCCAAGCTCTGCAACGTTTTCAGCACAGAGTTTACGTTGGAATGCCAAGATTCTGGTAACGGCAAAAGATACAAGCAAACATGGACGGACAACATGTCTAAAATGGGCAAAGCCAAGATCACATCCAACAAAACATCCGACTTTGTTCGCATCACTTTCATGCCCGACTACAAGCGCTTCGGAATGCCTGATGGCATAGATGATGACCTGGAGGGTCTACTCTACCGCCGAGTCTACGACATGGCCGGCACCATTCGCCGCATCAAAGTTCACCTGAATGGAGAAGTTCTCAAGATCCCCACCTTCAAAGCGTACTGTGATATGTACGCAAAGTCTATCGCCAAGGAGCGAACTGCTGAGGAGGGCGGTACTCCTACTTGCACCGTTGAAATTGACAAGGAGAAGACACACCCACGGTGGGAAGTGGGCTTCGCCGTCTCCGACGGCACCTTTCAGCAAGTTTCCTTCGTCAACAATATCGCGACAACAAGTGGCGGAACGCATGTCAACTATATCGCGGACCAGATCACCGCCAGTCTCTTGAAGACGCTGAACAAACGCAAGAAGGGCCACAGTCTGAAGCAGAGTCATTTGCGGAACCACATCTTCATCTTTATCAATTGTTTCATCGACAACCCGGCATTCACATCACAGACTAAAGAACAAATGACTACCAAAGCTAGTCTCTTTGGTAGCAAATGCGTTCTTGGCGATCAGTTCTTGAAGAAGATTGCTTCATCCGAGGCTATCAAAAACATCATTGAAGATGCAGAGAAGAAGGCAGACAAGTTGATGGCCAAGAGTGATGGCAGCAAGCGCTCCCGTGTGAGCAACACCAAGCTTGTCGAAGCCAACTTGGCCGGTTCACGTCGTGGTCATGAATGCACTCTGATCTTGACAGAAGGTGATTCCGCCAAGGGTCTAGCAGTGTCCGGCAGAGCGATTCTGGATCCCGATCGGATTGGTGTATTCCCTCTACGAGGCAAGCTTCTCAATGTGCGAGATGCGTCCATTGACCAAATCACCAAGAATCAAGAGATCCAAAACATCAAACAGTTTCTTGGTCTTAAGCATAAACAGACCTACACTGATACCAAATCGCTCCGTTACGGTCACCTGATGATCATGGCCGATCAGGATCATGACGGTAGTCATATCAAAGGTCTTCTGATTAACTTCTTGCAGGTTCAGTTCCCATCTCTGTTGCAAATTCCCGACTTCTTCCGTGAGTTTGTCACGCCAATCATGAAAGTCTGGCAAGGATCCGACCCCAAGAAGCCGACAAAACTGCGCTCCTTCTTCACCCAGCCCGAGTTTCACGAGTGGAAGGAAGGTCACAAAAACGAGTTGGACAAATGGAACTCAAAGTACCTCAAGGGTTTGGGTTCCTCATCAAACGAGGATGCCCAGGTCTACTTCAGCAATCTGGATCAGCATCTCAAGGAATTCGAGGTCATGAAGCCCGAGGAAGCCGACCTTTTTGACCTCGCTTTCTCCAAAAAGAAGGCAGACGCGCGCAAGGAGTGGCTAGGAAACTTTGTTCCCGGCACTTTCCTCGACCACGGCACGAAGGCCATCACATACACCGATTTTGTCAACAAGGAGTTGATCTTGTTCAGCATGGCTGACAACATGCGATCCATTCCTTCGATTGCAGATGGTCTGAAGCCCGGTCAGCGCAAGGTTCTGTACTCTTGCTTCAAGAAAAATTTAACCAAGGACAAGAAGGTCGTTGAACTGGCCGGTTATGTCTCCGAAAAGTCTGCCTATCACCATGGTGAACAATCGCTTCAGCAAACCATCATTGGCATGGCTCAGACTTTTGTTGGCTCTAACAACATCAACCTCCTGGAACCCAGTGGCAACTTTGGTTCCCGTCTTGCTGGCGGTTCCGATGCTGCCAGTCCTCGTTACATTTCCACGCGCCTGACTCCATTTGCGAGAAAGATCTACGTCCCTGCTGATGAGCCCAACTTGAAGCACCAGTACGATGACGGGAATGCAATTGAGCCTGAGGTCTATGCCCCGATCATCCCCATGATCCTTGTCAACGGTGCTGATGGTATCGGTACCGGTTGGAGTACTTCAATTCCAAATTATCATCCGAGTGATATTATCAAGAATCTGAAGCGACGCATGGGTCGTCTGGATCTGAAAGAGGATGAAGAACAGCCTTTTGAGCCCATGATGCCTTGGTTCCGTGGGTGGAAGGGTACCCCCGAGGCTGCCGGTCCGGACCGTTACAAATTCAACGGTATCGCACATCAGAACGAGCAGAACTCCAACGAGATTGTTGTTACTGAGTTACCGATCCGCATGTGGACCGATGATTTCAAGGCAAAATTGGAAAAGGTAGTCAGTGGTCAGGAAGGGCCTGCCTGGATCAAGGACTACAAGGAATACAACGACCACAACATCGTGCATTTTGAAATCATGCTTGACGAGAAGTTCACGACCAAGGTGCTTGAAGAGGGCCTCTTGGAGCGCTTCAAGCTCCAGAAGCAGGTTGCTACGTCTAATCTGGTCGCCTTTGATGCACAAGGTCGTATTCGCAAGTACGAAAAGGTGGAAGACATCATGGAGGACTTCTACCAGTACCGGATGGATCTGTACTTTGAGCGAAAGAAGTACTGGCTCAATTTCCTACACTGCGATTACCGCAAGCTCAAGAACCAAGCTCGCTTTGTTCAGGAAATCATCAGTGGTGTGCTGGTCGTTAGCAAAAAGAGGAAGCAAGAGTTGATCGCGGAGCTGCGCGACCGCAAATATGAAGCCTTCCCGCCTGCAAAGGCCGGTCCCAAGGACGATGAAGAAGCGCTGGGTCAAGACTCTGACGGTGAGGACGAGTCTTCGGAGGCGAAAGAATCCGGCGCGCGAGACTATGATTACCTATTGTCCATGGCAATTTGGTCCTTGACTGCCGAGCGCTTGGAGAAGCTCCTCGCGGCTGTCGCCAAGAAGAAGGCCGAGCACGATGAGCTTCAGGCCAAGAGCGAAAAGGATCTCTGGTGCGAAGACCTCGATGCATTCGTGGCTGAATGGGACAAGCAGGTTGCTCTTGATGCGGAGATCCAGACCAAGATTCGTCGCCTCGGCCGTCGCGCTTCGAAGAAGATAGGTGCTGGCAAGAACCGCAAGGCCAAGGACGATGAAGAGTACGAGCCTGAGAAGAAGAGCCGAGCCAAGGGCAAGGCCGCGGCAACAAAGACGGCTGTGGCCAAGCCAAAGGTGGAAAGCAAGAGTGCTCAGCGCTTTGCTGATATGTTCAGTTCCAAGCCTCGAGTCAAGAAGGAGAGCAATGCGGATGTTGTGGAACTGTCCGACAACTTTTCCGACGATGACTTTGCTGCCCTCAGCAGAAAGCCGACTGCTCCAAAACGCCCATTGGCGGCCGTGTCAGCGACCGCATCGACGTCTCAATCGCCATCGGAAGAACCAGAAGCTCGTCCAAGGAAGCGAGCGGCAGCTTCCAAAGCTCGAACTCTGTTTGATGACTCTGAATCTGACAAGGAAGACGACGACATGGTCGACGTCAGCACCCTGGTAAAGGGCATCAGAGGAGCAAAGAAGAAACCGAGCGCGTCACCGGCCCCAATAAGCAAGTCGGTCTCTGCACGATCGTTCCAGATTGACGACGATGACGATGATGTTGTTGCTTCATCCCCAGCAGCTCCAACAGTGAGCAAAGACGACATCATTGACAGTCTCTTATCTGACGACGACAAGCCCGAGAACCCGGTTTTAGCGATCAAGAAGATTGCTCGTCCCAAAGCCGTTGTCAAGACGAAGCCGAAAGCAGCGGTCAAGCCCAAAGCCGCGACAAGCAAGGCGTCGACCTTGTCACCAGCCGCAAAGATGTACGCGGCACGAAAGGCCTCGGCGGTGGCGGACGATTCAGATGAAGACATGGCCGCGCCTGGGTCACCAAGCCCGAAGCGGGCACCAGTACGCACTCGTCCGGGTCGTGCGGCTGCGGCCAGGAGGCAGGTGATTGTGGATGAGGATGACTCGTTGATGGCGGAGGAGCAGGATGAAAGCGATGACCCTTTTGAGATGGACGATGACGATGACTAGATGGTTGACTCGGGCCACGACAGCTGAGCTTCTGGTTTCCTTTTTCGATAGTCGTCGACTGGCTTTGGCTTGTATAAATGGCTAGCGGCAGATGCTTTTCGGCGTTTGGGGTAAAGGAGAGGCTGATGTGGCTATCTTTTTATTTCGGATTCTTCTGTTGCCTACAGTGGCCCATGTACTCTTTATATTGGCATGTATTTGTTACCACCGCCTTAGTTGAGATTTACATTGTTTTTTTCCAGACTACAAAAGCGTCATCTCGCGTGCTGTTGCTCCTGCTGATGACCTTATCAAGGAGGCCTGACTGACTATGGAGTTTTTCCCTTGCTTTCCAAGTCAACAAGGGCGGGGTTGTCGAGGCCTATCATTCTCATGTCAGTACCATGAAGAGCACCAAAAAAAAGAAAGGGCTAGCGGACCCTGAGGGGGGATATCTCTCACACTTTTGAACCCCCCTCGTAACCATCTTCCTCGCCGGCTTCCAGAAGCACTCGACGGGATCTCTCGGGCGCGACCTGTTGAAGGTGACCTCGAGGGCGTTGACCCGGTCGCTGCCCTGCGCGCGGCCGCGGGCCGTCTCGAAGACGATGACCTCGTGGCGACGGACGGCGATGAAGTTGAACAGCTCGAGGCGGCGGTCCTCGGCGTCCTGCCAGACGGCCTTTGTGGCGACCCTGCCGAGGAAGTGCCAGAAGGGACGGGGGTGCCGGGGGTCGTGGTGGACGCCGACCTTTTGGAGGATTTGCTGCTGGCGGTCCCGGGAGATTCTGGCGTTTTTTTTTGTTTAGATGAGATTTTGGGGGTTAGGTGAAAGAAGGGGAAGAAGGGGGGGAGGGAGGGGGGGAGGAGGGTGCTTACATGAGGACGAGGTGGGTGATGAGGTCGAGGTCGAGCTTGTCAAAGATGGCTTCGTGTTGACTGGTGATGGCGGGGAGAGGCCAGGCGGCGGAGGCGAGAGGAGAGGGCAGGCGGGGATCGAGGTTGATGAGCTTGAGTGGTGGCGAGGCGGTCTCGGGTTCGGGTGAAGAAGCTGACGGTTCAGCCATGTTTGCGTGGAAGGGGGGGGGGTTAACAGGTGCGGAATTCCGAAATGGAGATGTATACGAGAGGCGTTGCTTGGGACGCAGTACGAGGAAGCTCAATGAAGGGGTCAGTAATGGGCTTGCCGCCAGAGCACGAAGAGCGAAAGTGAATGAATGAATGAATGAGTGTCTGTCACGGCGGGATGATGGAGTGTCTGAGCTTTTGTGTGACTTGATTGAGCTGGTACTCGGAGGTAGGTAGTTGCAGTTGGCAGTCGCACAAAAGGCTCGCACAGGGCAGGAGATATATCTATGTATTATGTGGTATATGTATATATGTAGGTCTGTCAGTATGTGGTCTGTCTGTATGTACGTGGCTGCCACTGAGGAGAGCCACGTACAGTGCCTGCAAGTACCTGGTCGACCTGTCGAAATTGTGTAGGTACAATTTGTTCAAAATACAACAAACATGTATACAAATAAGTGCCCGGTGAAAGATGAGACCCTTTACTTCCAACACTTGTACAACTTACCCTGTAGCCGTGCCCTCCTTGCCCTGGCGCTTAATAACAACCACCCAACCCAACCCCACCAAATCTCTTCTCCTCTGCCCCTCCATCTTTTGTCTTTCCTCTCCTTGAACCTCCCACCCATCCATCCATTCCCCCCCCCCCCCCCCCCATTCCCCCCCCCCCCCCCCC
>MWMN01000044.1:19755-103368 GCA_002968875.1 Cordyceps cicadae | reverse complement strand
GGACAACGACCCCAACGGCCGGCGGCGCGCCACCGAGGACGACACCACCTGGCGGCTCGACAAGCCGGCAGCCCGGCGCGGCGCCGGCGGCGCCGCTGCTGTCCGCGCAGGGCCGCCCGCTGCAGCCGTTCACGCTGGTCAGCGGTAGCGGACGCGGGCGGGCGGAGCTGCGCGACGGCGTCTTCCGCAGCGGGCACAACCTGCCCACCATGTCCATCGACGAGTACCTGGAGGAGGAGCGGCGGCGCGGCAACATACTCTCGGGCGGGACGGACCCGGCGCCGCCGGAGCCGGTGGACGAGGACGACGAGCAGGTGGCGGACCGCGCGACGTACAAGGCGCGCGAGTGGGACGACTTCAAGGACGAGAACCGCCGCGGGGCGGGCAACACGATGAACATGGGCTGATGAGATGGAGAAGAGTCTTGGAACAGTACAGAGGGAGGGGGGGAAGGAGGGGAAGGGGAGAGCATCACGGAGTAGCATGGCAGAGGCTGAGAAGAAGGGGAAATGACATGTTGCTACATCATTTGGAGCGTTTTTTTCTTTCAGTCTCATTTTTTGAGCTCTTCACACGTATGGGGGCGTCTAGTTACAGGGAGAAACACGTTGGCAGGCCTCACATCACTCTGCGCCGATCTTACATCGCAGTTAAAATGAAAATAGCATGAATTCTCAATCGAAAATGGTAGTGTCTCTACCAATGTATCCTGCGCCGCATTTCAGTCATTCAATCATTTCCATCGCCAAATTTCGCTTGTTGTCATATCATCGAATATCCATCATCCTAAACATTAATCTGCCAAGAAGCAAGGCATCAAATAAAACTGAAATGTCCTTCGCAGACCACTCTAGACAAGAACCATATCTGTCTCTGTGTCTAGCTCGCTTGCGTTGCTGTCATCTTCGCAGTCCAGCAGCAGGTCAAAATCGTCATTGCCGATGATCGAGGTTGAGTCAGAGTCAAAGTCGGCATCTGGCTCCTGGAGAAAAACATCGAGGTCTGGCAGCTCGTCTTGTTGCGTCCTCTGCTCCGGCGCATCGACAATAACAGCTGCATTGTCGCCCATTGCCTCCTGGAATTCGGCAAGTTCGGATTGAAAGCTCTCCGATAGAATCGATACGTCGTCCGCAATGACCTTGTTGGGACGGTATACTGTCGAGGAACCGTCACGCACCCCCATCGAGGCCGCGGTGAGGCTGCCCTGCTGGTCCAAGGACGACAGGCGCTCCGAAAAGGACGATATGCTCGACGCACCCGACGCAATGGTGATACCGGTGTGGTACGACGGTCCAGGGCCGTTAGGACCCATCTCCGCTGGTGGCAGTTGATCCTCGAAAACGCCCCCGGTCCCGTCGTTGAGACCCCCTGCCCACAAAGGCAGAAACTTGGTCTCGTTGCTTGTCAAGGTCAGCAAAAGGTGCCTGGTGTAGACCGTCGACAAGTCTAGCTCGCTGTCCAGGACGTTGCCACCAATCTCCTCCAGCTTTGAGCTCACTTGGTCACCTATCCTTTTCAAGGTGACTGGGGGAAACAGTGCAAGGTTCTGAGCAGGAATTGCGGCCATGACATCAGCTAGCCTAGGACGAAGTTCACTCTCGCACGGGAGATGCTTGTGGCATTCGCGGAGCCGGATCAATTCCCTCGCAAGCAGTTCAGTAATTTCGGTCAGGGTTCCGTACGAAGTGTCTGGGTTTCTGCCTTTTCCTTGGACCCAAGCGTTCCACGAGTTCTCAAATCGCCTATAGGGGTATGGCGTCAGTAGTGTTTGTAGTGGCGTCATCTGTTGGCAAATTTTTGAAAACTCTCGAAAGTCGTGCGGCTCGACGTATGTAGCTCTGTCTGAGTCGACGGTGTTTTGCTCCAGGAAAGTGAAGACATTAGGGAGTCGATTTGGGCCGATAATATCGCTGTCTAGCACTGCTTTAAGCTTGACTTTGAGACTTCGAACGAACCTCAGCGCGGGTTTGCACAAGTTCAGAGCTGAGAGCTCCAAAGGCTCTTCCAGCTTCAGCAATTCCAGGTACTCGGGAATCTTCCACACCTCAAGAATACTAGGACTCTCCAACTCGGTCAACAGTCTTGCTTTCCGCTCAACAAACGCCAAAGCAGCATGTTGGATCAAATTGCTGAATTCATCGCCGGGATCGCCTTTTCTTCTACCAAAAAGAGTGACACGAGTCAGATCAATGCCGTCTTTCATCTCATCGCTGGCTGTCTGCTCAAATGCAAGCTCGTTGACAAGAATTCTGAAGGCAGTTCGAGTTATTAGAGGGTTTTGAAGAATACCCCCAAGACGAATGGTTTCTTCTGGTAGAATTTCGAGGAATTTGCTGTTTTTACCCTGCATCAGCCACTGGATGGCCGGATCTTGGACAACAGAGACGCAGTCCCAGATGTTGGCGAGGGCCACCATTGTCCACAGTCGTGAAGCAGAATCAATGAAGATCTCCTTGCCTTCGATAAGCATGAGCAAACGGATGATACCGTTGCGGTGTCGGATAGGACAATAGTCCTTGATATCGAAATGAGCCGGCACCTCGGCTACCTGAAGCATTTTTCCGCCGTTGCGGGCACTGACAAGCTCAGGTGCGGATAGAGGAAGCGCCACAACAGAAGGTTGCTGGGAGGCTGACGTATTGCTACCTAGGTGGACGGATGCGATTTCCGGTATGGGGTCGGTGGTCACGGAGCGGTTGGACAGCTCCTTGCAAGGGCAGACATCATCGTGACCCTTGACAAGGAAGTAGGGGACGTCGAGCCTTGCGTAGGAGGACCACCATTTGATGATTCCGGGTGTCAGAGACAATTCTGTAATCTGGAAGACCATTTCATCACCCTCGGATGGCGGCGTGAGGTCCAAGACGTATTTGACGCCATGGGGCAAGTTGTTGACAAGCTTGCGGCGGCGCAGAAGGCGAAACTGATAGCTTGGCTTGAGCATGTCACGGAATCGTGATGAGTTCGTTGCGAGCAGATTCTCCGAATGAACTCGGAGACTTTTGGAGCAGAACTGTTTCCCGTCGCAGTCGACGGGCGGCTTGAAGCCCTTGGTTGGCTTAGGGAAGTCAACAAAGATGAGGGTGTCGCCGCTGTTGAGCACGGCGTCGGTGAAGTGCATCGTGAAGCGCTCAATGCCGGCTCTCTGCTGATGCTCGGCAGCAGCCGTGGCCTGCGACTGTTGATAGGCGGTAAGCCTGGAGGTCGCGGTGCAGGAAGTGGCGGCGTAGTCTTCGTTTCTGGCAATGGGCTCCCTGCTGAGCCGGTGATGGCTCTTGGGGGGAGCTGGAGGCGACCTGATGTCCATGGCGGCCGTGAGGATGGAGTCCTGAATGGCCCTGTTCAGCTGCTCTTCGTCCATGTCTGATAGTGGTAGCATTGCGTTGTGAGGTTGGCGCGGCGGGCCAATGCATAAGCTCAAGAAGGAATCCGGATAGGGATGTGACATAGAGCTGCTGAGTAGCTATGAGAGCTCGAGGGGACGGATGGATGATGGATGATGAGTGTTTATGTGGTCTGGAAAGACGGAACGGAAAGACTGGGCCGGACGAGGGACGGGATGTTTTTAGGGATGTGGCTTAGGTAGAAGCAGTTGGAGAGGAAGGAAGAAAAGGCTTGGGGCTTGGGGCATGGATTGCCTGTCAGTCTGTGGCTGTTTGTTGCCTGGCGAGGCGAGGCGAGGCGAGGCGAGGCGAAGCGAAGGCGGCTCGGTTGCAAGTGACCGCCTGATTATTACTAGCAGGTAGTTGGGCAATGTAGTTTTGACTTTGTCACTACTGAATCAATTCATCCCGTGGTGCGTGGTGGCTGGCTAGGGCCGAAAATATTAAAGGCTGGTTTGGTGTAGAATCAATACGAGTTTGAAAAAGAAAAAGAAAAGAATCCGAAAAAGCAAGGAAAAAATACAAACGCGCTGGTAGGGAGGGAGGGGGGGGGGGGGGGGGGGGGGGGGGCATCTGTGATCGTGGTAGGTGTAGTGAGTGATTCAGCGTGGTGTTTTTGGTCTTGTTTTGGGATGGACCAGATGATATATTCACTTGGTCGAATTTGCCGTCTTGTCGTGTCGCTGTCGAATTCATTACGTTAATGAGTATCCGTATCATTTAGGGATCTGCATGACGTGACGCAGGGCAGGGCGGAAAGGGTGGTGTGGTTGTGCAGCATTAGGCGGCAGTTGCGAGTATCATGTATCATGATGAAATTGTAACCATGTACCTTGTATATATTGTACCTTGTACATGAGTGCACACCAGCAATGCAAGGTGAATGCATGCAGCCAAGCTAAAGTTATTAGCAGGCAAGTAATCTGGCAACTCGTCTTGGATGGTTGATGCAGCGACTGTAAAGCCGGATATTAACCTAGCACGGATCAGTTGCTACCTCTGGCAAAGGCTGTTTCCCTGCCTAGAGACATTTATGCCGTCATGAAATCAACTAAAAAGGCAGACCAGCCAGGCAGACCAGACTGGCAGAATGCAGAACGCGAAGACACTTGGTGCGCGCCCCAGGGGACATGAGCAGGCCACGGGTCCGGTAGGTAGGTACCTAGGTAGTTTATGTTTATCAAGACAGATAGATGCCTGAAACCCCTGAATTCTCGGCCTTTTTCTATTTGGCTCCTTGTCCGCCCAGGCCAGGCTGCCTTTTTACATCCAATCAGCAATGAGACTTTAGCAGAATCCTACATTCATCTTTACTCCTTGCTTGTTTCCCGGAGTGATCTCCCTTCTCTTCGACTTTCTCTTCTTTTCTCTTCTTGTTCTCCTCCCTTCATCAGCCCTTTTCCCGTTTTGTTTGCTTGGAATGTCAATTGCCCCTCCACGGCACACAAGACCTTCCCGCCCGCGCCCTCACCCGCTGCCTCCCCTCCCGTAGACCCCTGCAATCCACTGTAACCCACTGTAACCCGCCTGCCGCTGTCAATGCTGGCCCCCCTCCCCCCCGCATATGGTCTGCCTTTTTGCCTGTGGACCCCGCGTTCTTGTCGTCGATCCCCCCCCCCCCTCTCCCCCTCTCCGAGATGGAGATGCCTCCAAAACAAAAACAACACCGATGCATCCTTCATTCAAGCCTCCGCCACAAACTTTTACTAACCTATACCCCGATTCGCCCGCCATCCCCAATATAGTGGCTAACAGGGAAGCAAATTCGGAAAGGCACTTTGTTATTAGCAGTAGGAGACTTGCCATCCTCCAAGTTTGCCCGCCTCCACATACTTACTTACTTACCTACAGCTATGCAGCTATATAGCTCTTCACCACCTTCCGGGTAGCTCGCTCGCCGCCTCGCATCTTCAGTACGTAAGGCAATCCATACCCCATCCTCGACACGTTTTCCGTCGTCCCCATCCACCACCCTTCCTTTTTTTCTCCCCTTCTTCCTCTTCCTTCTTTCAAAATTTCGTCCATTTCAGCCTCACATACTCTGTTCCCAACAGTACATCCAAACATGACCGGCATCTTTCTGTAAGCATCATACTCCGCCGCCCCCCCCCCCCCCCCCCCCCCCCCCCCCCCCCCCCCCCCCCCCCCCCCCCCCCCCCCCCCCCCCCCCCCCCCCCCCCCCCCCCCCCCCCCCCCCCCCCCCCCCCCCCCCCCCCCCCCCCCCCCCCCCCCCCCCCCCCCCCCCCCCCCCCCCCCCCCCCCCCCCCCCCCCCCCCCCCCCCCCCCCCCCCCCCCCCCCCCCCCCCCCCCCCCCCCCCCCCACCTCCAACTTTGGACAACCCGACTGACGAGCTCCTTCTCAGTCGCAACCGCGGCCTCTTCGTCGTCAGCTTCCTCACCGCCGCCGTCACAACCGCCGCCTTCAAGTACAAGTCGGACGCGTACCGCTCCAACGAGATTGCCCAGCAGCAGCGCAGCGGCTACGTGAGCGTCGACCGCAGCGGCGGCGGCGTCTAGTCTTTCTTGCCCGGCGCTGGGGATGATGACCTCTGCATGACGACAGCATACACACGCACATACGCATACACATATACACGTACACAGACGCGATACGACCCTGGAAGGGCAGGACAACATGTCTACTCCATCCGCAAAAAAAAAAAACAGCCGGCCGCCGGATCGATATTCCCGCGACAAAGATACGAAATAGACATAACTTGTACAACACACACACAAATGCACCCAAATCATCCTACAATTGCTTTGCCTAGACTCCTGCGCGTATTATCATCGCCAGGCCGTTTGTCAGCATTACGATCTAACTTGTAAGATGAATCTTAATCACGATTCCCCCGCTTCCAATTATACATCATGTCCTTTTTTACAATACCATTCCATGCTGTCAATTCCGCCAGCCGATCCCCACCCAAGCAAACCTCCTCCGCACGCACCCAGACCCAATAGCAACCACCAGATACAACGCCAAAAAAAAATCACACGGGAACAAAAGCCACCAACCATATACCGTATACCATATACCGTATACCATATGCCACCGTAGAAATAACCAAAACATGTACAATTTGGTCTCAGAATGATCCTGCCCGTCTCGAGACGACTTCATCGGCATCGTCGTCGCCCCCTTCGTCCGACGAGTAGGCTACATCTTTGCCCTTGCCCTTGCCCCAGCCCTCCGGGCGCCCCGACATCTTGACCTCGCGCAAGCTGCGTCGGCTCACCGGCCGCTTGTTGGCCCCACGGCCAGGCGTCGAGCTTCCCTTGGCCCGCTTCCCCGACGGGCCCGCGCCGCCGCCCTCGTTGGACGAGTTCCACCGCGTCGGCGGCGTCGACGTGTTCTTCAGATCCCGCATCTCCTTGACCACGTCCGCGAAGCTCTCCTCCAGCGTTTTCATGCGCGCCAGCACCAGCCTGCCCATCCTATCCCGGTCCGCTGCGTCGATGCCGCGCGCTACCCGCATCCGGCTCTCCCGCATCATCGCCATCGCCATCTGCGTCTGGAAGCTGCCCGGCATGCTCAGGTTCATCTGCGAGTCGTCCGCGCCCAGGCCGGTCTGGTCCGACATGACGCTCAGGTCGACCGATGACAGGCGACGACCGTCGCGCAGGCGGCCGTGAGCGGGATCCACACTAAGCAGAGCGGTCCGGCTGACACCCCCCGCGTCTGCCATGCCTGTCGGCGGTAAAATCGGCCGAGGCTTCGCCTCAACAATGGCTGCCGGTTTCCTGGCCGGGCTGCGCCGTCCAGAGCTCGTGTGGCCCTCCCCGGTAGTGTTGCGGCCGCTGCTCCCGGGTTTCTTGGTCTGCGCCGCCTTGGGTGGCGACTTGGCCATGACGTTGGCTGCCAAGGAGGGCTCCTCTTCGGGGTTGAACAATATCGTGTTTGTCGATAGCGTACGACCATGCAGCCCACGACGTTGATTGGCTGCGCGAGGGGTGGTCGGTCGTCTAGCTGGCACAGCGCCGTAGGAGCCGTGTGACGATGCCAACTTCCCAATACTGGCACCAAGAGCCGGCCCAAAGTAGTCTGCCTGTCGAGTCATCAGCCGCGTCTTGTCCTCTCCAACGCCTTGTCCAAGGTTTGTGGCAGCATCCTCTTCATCCTCGTCGTTCGTAACGAGCTCATCGTCGCCATCCGCATCCGTGTGGTCCTTAAATTCGACGTTGAACGACGGTAGATGCGAGGCAGACGCCAGTCTCGGGCCAAAGGCTCCATTGTTAGACAAGAACTCAGCGGGGTCGCTGGCTGCGGATCGCACATCCGATACGTGACGGAGATTAGACCCTCGTTCCCAGCCCACGCTCATCCGTCTTTGCCAGTCGGGTACTGCACGACTATCAATGGTTGGCCAGTGCGTGCCGTTGCCGTCCTCCTCGTGCTGCTCCATCCAGTTGCGAATGGCATTCTGTGTCTTGCGTCGTTCATTTCTTCGTTGTGTTCGCAGAGTGGCACTTGCCGGGGCTCGTCTGAACAATTCTTCAAGAGCGCGATCTTTTTGATAACCCGCCACGGACTCTTCCCGGACGCGAATGTTGGGGCTGAAAATAGCCGTGCGGTTGACGGCGTCACCAAAGGATATGGCGCGACGTCTGCCTCGGCCGTGATTTTCTACTAAATCGGTTGGCTCAAACATGGAGGGCGCTAGCCAAAATCTTTCATAAAGATAGATGAAGAAGAGAATAGGAAAATGCGTGGCCTTGATAATCGTCCGGTTAAGCCACACAAATTGCCTAAGTGGCATGCAATAGCGCAGCGGCATCAGCACCCATGCAAAAATATTCGTGGGTGCAATGTACGAGAACAAAGCATCGTTCTTGACCATGGATATCGTATTGATGGCAAAGACAAATTGATGCTCTTCCGTGGCGTTGGAAGCAATTGCGGTGAACGAGTTGGTCAGCACCGTAATGAGGATGGTAACCACCAGATAGTGACAGATGATGAGGAAAACAACCATCAGTGATCGAGCCAGCCAGTTATAAGTTGGCCAGACCTCCCACACTGCAGGCGTGAACCCCATGAGGATCTGAAAGATCCTGTAAGCAACCTCGCTGCCGTCGCCGCCCACATTTGACAGCGTGAAGAAGACGTAAAAGCCGCTGCACATGATGAGAACCAGTGTAAATACGGCAGCCAAATCAAGCGTCATGAGACGGAATGCAATTAGCAGCTGCGAGAAATATTGGTAGTGGTCAAGAACACTGAAAATGCGCGGTAGGAGCAAGATTGCGTTGGCGGCCAAGACATCATAGGCCATGTCGTTCCAGTGATGCGGGTCGACAAGAAAGACTCCGTAGGCGCGCATGCAGTAGTAGACGATGAGCAGGACCAGAATGCCAAGATCGAACACGTTCCAGAAGCTCATGATGTACAAGGCAAAGCCCTGCTCGTTGAAGCCGACCAGCTCGTCCAGCATGAAGCCAGCGCTCCAGAACCAAAAGACCAGCTCCAGCCCGCTGATGTGCACAGAGCGTTGAATGAGCACCGCCAAGAACAACCCAATCAGCACCGCCAGCGACAGCGTCGACAAGAAGGACCGATAGCGCGGCACGCGGAGGCGGGACAGCTTGAACATGGAAGCCTGTCGGGGGTCGTACAACATGACGGTGCGCCGGCCGTTGGGGACGTGGTACTGGGCATGCCTTGGCGCCGCCGCGCCGCCCCCCAGAAGCGGCGTCCGATCGTCGAGCTTACCGCCTGGGGCGCCGTTGGCGAGGCCGTGGCTGTAGAAGCCGGCGGGCGCCTCCTCCCTGTGCAGCGTGTCGGCGGAGGAGTAGAAGGAGATGGCGCCGCTCCAGATGGCCTCGAGCTGCTGGACGACGACCGGGTGGGCGAGGAAGTGCTTGGCGGAAGCGCGGATGGCGACCTCGAGCGTGGAGGTGCGCGAGGCGGTCAGCGTGCCCTTGGCCTTGCCGGCGGCGAAGTCCTCGGGGACGCCGCCGCCGGGCAGGCCCTGGAGCGGGTAGAAGTCGTAGGCGAGGGCGTCTATGAGCTCGCGCGTCGAGTACTCCTTGAGAAGCTTGAGGGCGAGCAGCTCGCAGACCCTGGCACGGGTGTTGCTGATGCCCGTGTTGGCGGCGTAGCGCTGGCCCTCCTTGCTGAACTGCAGGCAGTTGGCCATGAGTGCGTACACGGTGGCGCGGGAGAAGTGCTGGGAGCGGATCTGTTGCTGCATCGGTTTGACGAGGAACTGGGAGACCTGGGGCGAGCGCAGCTGCTCCCAGGTCAGGGAGGTCTCGGTTCGCGTCGACACGATGATGCGGATGGCGTGGGTGATGTTGTAGACGGGCAGGGTATCTGGGGGCGCGTGAACGGATGGTTAGTTTTGGGCAAAGGCAGCGCGTGCGGAGCTGGGAATTTTCGCATACCGAGATGGCTGGAAGAGAAGAGCGGGAGGACGGGCAAGCCGCCGGGCCCTCGAGCCTCTGTATCGTGCATATCGTCTACGGCGTCCTCGTTATCCTGGTCTGGGCGGTAGCGGGCATTGTCAATGTCATGATCAAATTCATCCTCGTCCTCTTCGTCGTCGTCATCGTCGTCGGCCTCTGTGAAATCGGCGGTAGCGTGGACTCGGGCAGAGAACTGACGTGGGAGACGCTGTCCTTGGGGCGGCGGCGGCGGCGGCGGCGATGGGCTGTAGACGTGTTGAAGGCCGGCACGGCGCTGTTTGCCGTGGCGGGAGGCAAACATGGTTGGCCGAGCTGAGGACGTGGTGCCCCAGCGAAAATCTACCAGTTGGGCTGCTGGGACGCCATCAGACACTTTGGGGTGAAGCAAGCGAAGACGGGGATTGGCTCAAGTGTATGTAGGTGGGAGGATGAAGGTTGTGGTGGTGGTGGTGGTGGTGGTGGTGGTTGTTGTGGTGGTGATTGTCTCGCAGGATCCCCACTGGCAGGAGATGAATGGGGGGAGGGGGGGCTTCGAAGTGGTGTGCAGAGAGCAGGCAGAGACATAAATAGGTTGCAGAATCCAAAAGTAAAGAAATCAAGATTTCGAGATTCTGAGGTTGACCCGAGCAATTGCGGGTGCGGCCAGGGGGCGAGCGGATGGATGGTTGGATGGACGGATGGATGGATGGATGATGGATGGATGGACAAGGTGTTGAAGTCTGGGTATTCACTGGTGAGTGAGTGGTCTGGTGGCGTCGGCGGCTTTCCCCCTTCATCAAGTCAGTTAGCTCCCTTGCTGAGTGAATGGATGATCAATGGGGCAGGGTTGGATGGTTGGAGGGGCCCTTTTTTTCGCGTACATTTCTTCCTTGTCCTTGATAGAGACGCGTCTTTTTTTTTTTTTTTTTTTTTTGGTTCAAATTGGTCCCTTCTACTCCTTACTACCCGTCTACTATTATTCCCCATCCTGCTCTATGTACTTCATCTATCCCATGAACCGCCAGCAAGGCACGAGCGGGGTGGCGAGAGACAAACTCATTTATTTTGTGCACCGCGAGTCCAAGTTCGAGATTACGGTATCCATAGCGGCTCCGTTGCGGCTCTGCAATACAGTCCATACCATGTCCCCATGTCCCAGCGAGCACGCGCTTTGTCACGCCGTGATTTAGACGATCGCCACTATTCTATACCGACCTTGCTGCGCTCTTCTTCCCGTTCCATTGGCCCTCCTTTCTCTTCTCTTCGCTTCTTCGTTTCTTCCCATTTGCTAACAGATCTTTTGCATCCGCCAAATTTAGAATAGCTCCCTACTGCAGCCCATTCATGTCGCAAGCTGGGGTCATGCAGGCGGACGCATGACACCCTCCAAACCCCACTAGGCATATCCCCGCCTGACTATTGGGCCATGCATGCTGCACGTTCTGCAAGCTAGTCATGGGGTTTCGCCTTGTGATGTCGAGAAAAATAGTGGTTGGCACGACGGAGCATTTCATTTTTTCGATTCTCTGTTATCGTATCTATTTTACGAGCTATTCATAACCAAGTACCACTGCCTCAACTTCAAGATGGCAAGCAAGCAGCTGCCATGCTATCTACAAGGTAATTTCTCGCTTCCATAACTAGGCACAAGAATATGCCCACGGATTTGAACCTTTTACGAAATTGGTACAAAAATAACCATAGATGTCAAATACCAGTCATCTACATAATAAAGTTTACTTCGTCATCAAATTCCCAAAAGAACGGCAAGTCGCTTGCCGCTTATGCAATCGCACGCATCATGCAGGGTAGTGTGTCGCAGTCACCATGTGGCTCAGTTAATCGTGGCGCAAACCAGTGGCGCGAGCTATCCAATCGGGCTAGCTCCGATTCCCGTCCTAATTGGGAAATCCCGTAAACTGGCTCTTCTTCGATCCCGTTCTCATCGAGTACCAATAAGGGAAGAAAAGTCCAGCCGGAAAAAGTGGCATTTAGGTTAAAGGAGTCTCCTGTGTACGGTACAATCGCAGACTATAAGCACATCGTGTAGCTGTCATGGTCCACCCTCAATTTACCGACCTTGTGTCTCTCTCATGTCCCTCAACCTGGTTTGTTCAGTCTGAGCCCACAATCTTCCCATCGCAGAACCGAGAACCAACAACCTTGGTAGAGTCGCAGTGGTAGTAGAGTAGCAATCCAGGGGTTACTTGGGCAGCGGGTTGACTTTGCCGCAATTATAGGATAAAAGGGTTAAGAATCTTGGGTCAACTGAGCCATCCTTAAGCCGGATACCGTGAGGAAAATGCTGGACGGGTGAGACGCGTAGATCAATGTCGCGCGTCCTCAGATTTACAAGGCCCTGAACAATGTGCACGTCATGGTCCCAGAAAGAAATAACAGTGACCTAGTACAATGTTAGAAGCTAAATGAACGCAGCTCGACGTCGAAGTTTGGGTAGTCGCATCCACCAAACGAATCTAGGTGGTTATACTCAGCCTTGATATTATTCACTAGGGCAAGGAACACAATAGTCTTAAATTCACTATTTCTGATGGCCTCGTTGTTGGTCTCGAAAGCGGTTGAGTCGATGGCGTAGCATATGGCGTGCGGAAATCGAGAGTCGCAGGGAGGCCATCCTTGACATGGGATGAAGTAGCTGAGCCGACTAGGGCATGTAAATTGGAGGATCAGATACGCAGTTAAACGGCGGGCGCTCGGGGATAATGATAGACCAGAAGCGATTGGCTCTTGTATTGCAGCTGACGAGACGGTGGCGCGTTTCCGGTTGGATGGGTAGTTGGCGAATGAAGAGGCTGATTGATCGTGTTGATTGATGGATGTGGCTGTGGTTGCGTGAGACGCGAGTACCTCCCTACTCCGTACCTAACTACCTTTTGGTTACCTACTAGACCTAGGTACCTTATAACTAGTGCTTGGCTGAACGCCGCCACCACGTAAACTGGCGCCTAATATCTTCAAACGAAATTGTTTACTGATGGTGTACAAAGTTGGACACAAACGGCCAACAACGGCCAGTAAGGAGCCATCCTCACCCCCGTTCTCCCTTCAGTCTCTGCACATCCAGTACATAACTTGATACTTCTCGTCATTATAATGCTTGTTATGGAGTTCTGCCATCATCCATCCCATCCAGTAGAAGAACTTTGTGCGAGAAAACTGTTGGATAAGGCAACGTAGGTTTTAGGTTTCGTGTGTTGTGTCTAATCTCATGCTTGATATTTAGTTTTGCGTTGGCTGCTGTCCATTCATTTGCTGATTTGTCTTGTATATTGTGTAACGGACTGGGTCGATCGATCTGTTTATTACTTGTATATTCTACCCGCTTTCATGTCCACTCCGCTGGTCTATCCTATCCTGGGAATAATTCGACGAAAGCATGCCATTGCAGTGATCTGCGGGGAGATGTATGTGCGCCCTCAAGATGTTAGGAACTGTTTTGTCAATGCTGCGCGACTGAGTAGATCTCATTCTATCCATACCATGACTCAGCGATATCGGGTTGCAAGCGAGGCCCCGGCTCGTTTAGGCGCATCGCTTTGTGACACTTGTTTCTTTTTAATGGTTGTGCGCATGTAGAAATTCCGAGAATATTTGGGCTTTGTTGCGTGCGGAATGAAGCATATCGAAATCGGGGTGTGCAATGCAGAAGATTCCAGAGTGGCGTTTGGCCACGAGTTGTCCATCTGTAGACGCCTGTTGTACGAAGAAAACAAAGCAGCCGCCCCCCTTGAGAACATAATCATTTACCGCCAGTACATTTTTTTCTTGTCAAAATGTCGTACGGCCTCGTCCACAAACCGCGTCGTCTGACAGCCGTTTGGCCACTTGGCATTTGGCTTGTTCGTTCGGAGCGGCTCCATGTTCATTCATGCTATGGGATGGTGTCTGTAGCAGCTCCCTGGACGCATTATTAATTAAACAGGGTTGTACTGATTCCAATTTAGCCCGATGTCTGAGATGCTCAATCTCTGGATAGGCTACTGCTGGGGCACGAATGACGGAAAGAACAGCGTCTACTCGATTCTGGACAGACAGAGAGCAAGGGAACCAAGGATCGCAAACCCGAATGCCTTCCATCTCAATAAACGGGACGAAAATTGACATGGCTTGTCGAACTTGTTTCATGCACGCCTCAATCCCCTTATTACGGAGCCGGTTGCGACAGTAGCGGGCCAGTGAGGCCAATAAGGCGGGCAAGGTGCCTGGGGAGGGAAGCTGGTCCCCTGGCCGCTAAGTTTCTAGCGCGAGGCCCTGCCTGTAATCGGTAATGCAATACGCGGTATCGGTCTCAGGGGATGGACGGATGGACGGATGGACGGAGATGCATGCCATGCCCATCGAAGAACTGCTGGAAATGTGCGACGCCAGTGTCCAAAAAATTCAAACTAATAAAAATGACAAGGGAAAGAAACAAAGTCATGAATTAAATGCCTGCTTTCCCCCCGACATTTGCCCACTGACACACCTGATCCCATGACAGAGCAGAGTATCCATACCTACCTACCTACCTATTTATCGTACTGACCCCGGTCACCCTTTTCTACCCTGCCCAGTTCGCCCATCTTCACAACCCACAAGCCAAGCAAGCTCCTTTATTACTCGTACCCTGCCTGACCCGACTTCCCCTCCTGATTCCTGATTCCTCTCCCTCCTGGCAAAACCACGTTTGCACAGTGGCCCTTCCCATCGACGCCGCTACCGCAGCACACCGCCGTGGAGCACTCTTCGTCTCAGGCCTACTCGTAGCACCCTGGATGAAACCCGCGCCGCCGGCTCTTGCCCTGCCCTGACAAACAACCACACCTCCTACAGCGACTCGGACTTGTCAACTGCACTGCACGCCACTCAATTGGCGGCTCCAGCCCTGAATGGAAGGCTGGCTCACTCCTGAGCGTTACTGACGTCGCGTCAACTGCTCTTGGGACCGTTGCTGCTGCGACACTGTCCAGGCCAGCTTGCTGCCCACTGGGTAACCAACCCGCCATGGCCGCTGCCGTCGTCAAGGAGCCCGCCTCCCATCACAACAATACCCATGTTGAACAAAACGACCTTCGAAATTCGATCGACTCTGCCGACTTTGCCCAGACACCTTCTCTGGCTGCCACGCCGGAGGAAGATGCAGACGTCCAGACGCCCAAAATGACACACGACTCCATGGTGACCGTCCGCTTATCTGAGCCGCCATCATTGACCTTGGACACATCTTCTGCCTCTGGTTCTTCGCCGGCATCGAGCCCGGTTGTCAGCCCCAAGTCTTTCGAGCATAAAATGAGAAAGAGTTACAGCCAACGCACAAGCATCGAAACATCCGACATTGATAATGGACCAACCCCTCAAGAAAGCGTCGTCGTTGTCCGACACTCTCCGGCGCCACTGCCGCGAACTGACACAGCGCGCAGCTTGCAAGACGAACTGGGCCAATACGATGACGATACCAGTGATACGTCGGAGGATCGAGAAGAGGTGAACTGGGAAGAATTAGAAAAGACGGAAGACCAGCAGACGAAGGACGATGAAACAGATAATGTGAGTATCTCTAATTGCCCCCGGCCCCCGGTTATCTCAAAACAAACGCTCATCTGGCCACCCTAGTCGACGGCACTACTTCTCGCCAGACTTGAACAGGAAAACGCAAAGTTGGCTACGAACCCCAAGACCGTCAAAGTCCAAGCCGTCGAGAAGCTCATAGCCGCCAAAACTCGACCGCCGTCCATGGCACAACTTCGCCAAATGATAAGCAGTCCGGCACCTCCTGAGCTTCGATACTCGATGCTTCCGCCCCCTCCCATGACCGACCTTGAATTCTACGCCGCGTTAGTCCAAGACTATCAACAAACCGCAGCCCGCCTCCCGACACTATTATCAAATAAAATTAGAAAAGGTATTCCGCCACCACTCCGTGGTGTTGTGTGGGTGAGCATGTCAGGCGCGAGAGATGCGCAGTTGGAAGCGCAATTCGATCGTTTCAGTGGCGAACCTAGTCCCTACGAGCTCCTGATTGGCAAAGATCTTGGCCGAAGTTTTCCAGGAGTCGACATGTTTCGCGACCCAGAGGGCGACGGACAGCGCATGCTCGGCAACGTTCTCAAAACCTTCAGTCTTTATGACACCAAGATTGGATATTGCCAGGGCCTAGCATTCCTCGTTGGCCCGCTGCTCATGCATATGCCGGACAAGCAGGCCTTTTGCGTCCTAGTTCGGTAGGTGTCCGTTCCGATAGCCACGCCTGCTTCGTTGCTGACAGTGAATAGCCTGATGGAGCGATACGACCTGAGAGCATGCTTTCTTCCTGACCTTTCGGGATTACATGTGCGCATCTATCAATTCCGGGAACTCCTGCGAAACAACTTTCCGGCTCTCTCTGCGCACCTAGAGGAGCTGCAAGTAGAAACAGCGTACGTGTCTCAATGGTTCCTCAGCTTTTTCGCAGTTACCAGCCCACTCCCCATGCTTTTCCGCATATATGATGTTATTTTTGCGGAGGGGGCGTCTGAAACTCTAATGCGGGTTGCGCTTTCGCTGATGCGCAAGAATGAGTCCCGGCTATTGGCTTGCACTGAGTTGGAAGATGTAATGCAGCTCTTGTTATCCCGTGGTCTCTGGGACTGCTACCACTACGATGCAGACGACTTTGTCCAAGACTTTGCCAGCTTAACCGGAATCGTGACTCGCGAAAAGCTGGCACAACTCGAACAGGCTTACCGAGAGTCGCTAATCGCTACTGCCAACGCTGCTCGCACGTCTGACATTACGACAGCTGCGAGCCGTTTCCTGGGACGCATCTGGGCAAACTCTAACCTCAAGACTGCGACCTTGGCTCCTGGCCTTAGTGCACCGGGTAAGCAGTTCAATATCATGAGACGAAGCACGTCGAAGCAGAGTCTCGCATCCACTCTCAACTCTGTGGAAGCAAGCTCTGCAAGCGTTAGCAGCTCTACCTCTACAGAGGGAACCAGCTTGTCACGAGATTCTGCCAACCCTGTAGATGCTTTTTCTAGTCGAGAATCCACGCCGGTGGGACCGAAAGCAGCTACCGGCACAAAGACGACCGAGGACCGGTATCTTCATAGCCAGATCGAAGATCTACTAACAGCTCTTACTGAACTGCAACGCAGCAACGCGCTTGTGACGAACCAGCTGCAGCGCGAACGCGAAGAACGGGACGAAGATCGTCGAGCTGTTCGCTCCTTACTTGACGGTCTGCGTCGGCGAGCGGGTAATACACCGTCAGGAGATGCGGACAATATGCCGCCAAGTCTCCGAGACTCCGCGATTGCCGAGGATATCCAAGACGATGAAAATGAAGCACATGACGTTGCCGAGGAAAGCGATGATATAGCCACGGCCGAGGGGAGGAGTATCAAGGACGAAGCTTCTGTCAACGATATAGACGAGGATGATGCAGTAACGCCAATCGCAGACGATGAGGAAAGACCAATGGGGCATGAAGAGACCCTCGCAGCTCTCGAAGAACCCGCCGCGCCGCCTTCGACAGAAGATCTCTCGGTGCTTCTGGATCGAGTAGAATCAAGATTTGCGGCAGAAAGGAGCAGCATGAAGCACCGATCATCGATGCTTTTGACAAAATCTCAATTGCGAGAGGAACTTTCTCAAGCGAAGGCGGAACTAAATGCCGTGACAGCACAATGTCAGGATCTCAACCGCCGTATATATGACATGGACCAGGAGATGGCTACAACGAAGGATCAGCTGAAAGATCGCCACAGCCACGTGCGGACGCTTCATTTGGAGAAGCAAAAACTGGAAAAGCAGCTACACAATCTTCGGACCACACGAGCATCGGCCAGCCCGTCGTACGATTCAGGAACGAAAGACGCAGACATGGACTGGGCGGCGGCCAAAGGAGTGAACGGGGTCGGTCTGCGAGAGTTTAAGCTTGGACGTAGCAGGTCAACGCCATCGACTCAGGGCAGCCTACATAACAAGCGAGTCTCGTCGATGCCACAGCCAAGCGAAATATCGAACGAAACACCACCGAACGAGCATGAGGCTTTGCTACTGGAGCTAGTGCAGGCGAAAACGGCCGAGGCGACAGCGAAGCAGGAGGCGGAAGAAGCAAAACAGAAGTTGGAATCTCTTCGTAAAGCAACAGGCCTTGCGCCTGGTGACTCCCCGTCGGCATCATCGGTAGCAGCGGGAGCCATGGGCATGTTCGGCCGGCTGACAGGACAAGCTCCCACGGCAGCACCAGCAACGGAAGCGCCTGGAAAACCAACACCTCCAACGCCGGCCAGCTCGGCAGCTGGCGGAGGATTTTGGGGATGGAGGAGGTAGCGAGACCATTTCTTGGGTGCATTGATTATTTCTTGTACATAGGCATTCCCCGGATATGAAAGAATTGCCTCTCTGTTGGGTATATCTTGGGCGAATCAACTCTAGTCTCTGGGTTTTTAACGTTTGAATGGTGGCTGAGAAGCGTATAGGGGCAATTTACATATTAGGTCTTATAGCATTGGAATTGGGGAAGAAATGGAAGATATTTACGGGCAAGCAAGGCGGAAATAACATTGCTAGGAGCTTCTAGGAGCTTCTAGATGATGTGGTAGCCGCAGAGCAAGGAAGACGATGGCTATAACGAAGCTGGTGATTCCCTTGTTGGACATGTAGTCGGCGCGTGACTGATAGCTCGTGCATCGTACTAGAAGCAGAGAGCGCCTGGATTGCTGGTTAGTACTGCAAGGCACATGCAGGCCGCAAGTAGATTGCGCCACGCCTCGGCAGTTGAGACGTTTGCTTGGCAGACAGGTAGTTGGTTCGGCGTTTGGTGCGGTAAGACAAACTCGAAGAGGCGCGAGGCTCTCGAGGACGACGGACAAGCACGTGCTCACAAATCCACGGTGAGCAGATGATGAAGGCACTTGCGAGGGCACCAAAAATTCGGGCGCAAGAAAGGCTAAGACGTGTTCTACAGGTACGAGGTCTGTTTCGAGAGGTACAGGTTGACATGTAGAAGGACACCGTGGGAACCAATAAGTCTTGAGGAGAGAAGGTGTACCTGCGGACAGGGAGGGAGGTGTCGAGAAGGGCGTTATCCGGCCAACCAGGGGCGCGCAACGGGCCGCGCTGTAGTGGGGACTGGTATTAGGGGAAACCATGATGGGTAGACGGGACTGACTGATGTATGTAGGAGAGATTAGGGAGGGAGAAGAGGAGGGAAGGGAGTTATGGTTGGCCAAGGACTGCTTAATAACGTGGTAGTAGTTGGTACCGAGGGAACAAATTCCCCCCCCTGTGTGGGAAATCATCAGACGAAATGGTTGCAGGAGAGTCTTGTTTCATCAGGCTGGGAGTATTCATCCCGAGTACTGAGGAATGAAACGACAGAGACGGACCTCGATTATGCTGGTTTCATTCCTGGGCGCTGTGGTCAAGTATGGCGCATACAGTTGGGTGGTGTACATATGTACATACATACATCACAATACGGGATGATAATACGGATAAGGATAAGGATAACAATGGCCCGGCGAGGCGGCGGCGACGGCGTTCTTTACCGGGGTCCGTTCCAGTGGGTACTTGTTAACAGGTAACTGGCCTGGAAGGGTCTCTTATTACCACGCACCTACATAGGTACTCCGTACCTACCTTGTACCTTATTAGTACGGACCTATGGGTGGGTATGTGATGCTCCAGACAGTGGACACCATGGCCTGGCAACAGAACAGGGCCTGACGAAAATACTGCCAATCGGTCGGCCTGGAATTCAAGACGTGTACTGTACGTGTGATATGGCGCAGATGCGACAAGGGTTTTGTGAATCAGGGCCGGATCGGTTCACGAGCCATAAATAGAGGTAGATGCCTTGCCAGGCTGTGATTTGCAGGCAAACGGCTTGGCCTCGGCCAACCATCTACCTCACGTTGATGTGCAAGCTGCAAGCTGCTGTCGCCGTCATGCAAGGGGAGCTGACACTCTCTGCCCAAAAGGCACATGTACTTAATTCTGTGGTTAGGTTACTTGGTAGGTAGGTACCTAGGTAGGTAGGTAACTTGGGGCTGGCGGCCGGATGGGCACCTGCATGCAAACCCGGGTGACCCGGGCCCTGTTTGCGCCGTGGCTTCTGCTTTGGGCATCTTGTGTGTTTTGCCGACTTCATCCTGTCGTCATCAGCTGCCACGATGATGTTGGTGTGGCGTGTGCTTGTGCCCCCAGTTGGGCGTTGCTGCTGATGCTGATGTGGATAAGGCTCGCGTGCTTTGTAACGGGGAGCGAGCATGGTGATGTGATGACGGAAACGCTACGAAAGGCCAGGAACCTTGGCCACTGTGCCCAACTTGCGCAACGTCAGTGTACCTGCTGGCTTGAGTTTAGGCAGGTTAGTAACCGCAGCACCCTGCTGATGGCTCTGAAGCAACCTGATAGCGATAGCGCAGCAGACAACGCGCCACAACGCCCCGTGGGACTAGCTAATAACAGGTAGGCACCTAACTATGTAGGTAGTAGGTAGGTAGGTAGGTCCTTGAAAGCTCCGATGTCCAGAGCTCGGTACCTTCGATAGGAGCTCCCCCGGCAATCAGCTGCTTTATCAAGGTTGCTACCTATCAGAGGTACCCAAGCTGCGACATTCCATTCCCCTCCAAACCCCCTCCTGTTTTATTTCCTGGCAATTTTGCTTCTGACCTTAGAAAGCTCCCCTCTGCCCTCTTCTTCCTCCCTCCTCCCTCTCTGCCACACGAAACACTTTTTGCCTCCTCCACATGCACACCTCTCTTGCCCCGGCGCAGTAATATATCTTCATCAAGGTACGTGGCAACCCTCGCCTCTTTCCATCGCCATCTAGAATCCATCATTTTCTTGAACGAAGACGCCGCCGTCCCCCCCTTTTGCCCCCCCCCCCCTTGGGATTCTTTGACAACGGACGGAGCAAAGTCATTGCTAGTCTCCTCATAACGGGCCCCATACGTGGCCTAGCAAGCTTTCATTTGGGTAGCTCTCGCTAACAAGGCAAGGGTCGCTTGCCCCCTTTACAGCAGTGAGGAAAAAAATACAACCAGCCCAGCCAGCTCAGCTTCTGCGCCAAACATCACCACGCATCCCGCACACGACTTCGTTCCTAGCTTGCCTTTTCCCCCCAAATCGACCAAGAATACAGCAAAAAATGGCAGACATCGCCGATGCGACTCCGGCTGCCAACGGCGCCCCTTCTTTCGAGAAGACCAGTATGGTGCGTCTTCCCGACCTTTCCCTTTCGCCGCCCCCTCCACTGCCTAGAGCTAACACTGAAGACAGTTTTTTTTCCTCCCCTTTTGCATGTGACGCAGCCTCGACCGCGTGGCCTGAATAGCTAACACCTGGCCTCTAGATGCCTCCGTGACTCCCAAGCCCGCCGTCAACGGTATGTTTCGAGCTCTAAACACAAGTTGCATTTTTCTTGAAAGTGCCGATGACTAACATGCTCGCCTTTGCGCTGCTTCCCTTGCAGGCCGCAAGTCCCTCGGAGCTGACGCTCAGCCCATGACGCATTATCACTCCTTGTTTACCGATCTCCTTTCCTGGAAGAATCCTCGTGAGTCTTGCCCTGAAAGGACGCAAGCGTTCCCAACCTGCCCATCCGCTAACCGCCATGTAGGCAACTCAGCCATCGCCTATGGCTCTATTGTCACCTTTATTCTCGCCACTCGCTACTTCGACATCCTCCGCTGGGCCATCAAGCTCTCATGGATGACCCTTGCTGTCACCGTCACTGCCGAGGCTGCCGGCAAGCTTCTTCTCAACAGTGGCATTGCTTCGCAGCTTCGCCCTCGCCGTTACCACACCATCCACCGCGACACGATTGACGGTATTGTCAGCGATGCTCACGAGCTTGCCAACTTCTTCATTATCGAGGCCCAGCGCATTCTCTATGTCGAAAATATTGGCGTCTCCGCTGCCGTAGGCTTTACCCCCCCAACAACTTATCCTCGCCCTTGTTACCGTGACTGACTGTATTGTAGGCCTGCTTCGCTGCTTTTATCTCTTACTTCCTCGTCAAGCTCGTTCCCTACTGGGGTCTCGCCATCCTCAGCACCACTCTGGCTTTCTTTGTCCCCCTGGTTTATGCTGCCAACAAGGAGCTCATCGACGAGCACCTCAAGACCGCTTCCGACGCCATCAACGCCCAGACTGCCCAGGTCCGGGAGGCTGCCCAGAAGCAGGCCGATCAGCTCGCCGCTCTAGGCAAGCAGTACGCTGGCGACTACACTGGAAAGGTGCAGGACATGATCCGCGGCCGCCCTGCTCCTACCGCCGCCTCAGTTGCTCCCGAAAAGACCCCCGCCAAGGCTAAGGCCCCCGAATTCCCTACTGCCCCTACCGAGGAGCCGATCGCCCCCGCCAAGGAGGCTGCCCCCCAGATTCCCGAGATCCCCGAGATTCCCGAGATGCCTGCTGTTCCTGAGCAGGAGCCTCTGATCGCCGCCTAAACGTGAACCTCACAATGATGTCCATGTGCACATGAGCTACGAGGTAGACTAGGCCCTTGCTGGGCAGCCAATCTTCCAGGATTTGGTCTAGTCAGAGCTCGTCCTACGACAATATGGTTTTTATGACAATTTGGGCTTCGGTGTGATTGTGTTTTGCGACGAATTTCATCTCTTTTTGGTTTCTGCACGCATTTTTCTCGGTTGGAGGTCAGTCGGGACTGCCTTCAAAGCATGGCGTCTTGCTGGAAAGCATCATTCAGAGTGTTTTCCATGGAATTGTTGTTCTCGTGTAGGAAAAGTTGAAAAGATCAAGGAGACTGCCACAGAAATGTGGTGCAACATGGGCGATTTTATCTTAATTGGCGGTGGTGACGAGCGAGTTTTCTTCATATCCTGCGGGCTCGGGCTGCATTGCTTTGATGAAACTTGAGCCTCAAAGCCGACTGATGTTCAAGACTGCACACCGCGTGTACATGAATGTTGACGTCTGTTTGTTTTTGTATTTTGGCAATGGACCCTGCTCTGTAGCTTTCACCTACCAATCGCAGACAGTTGATATACTTTTTGTTTTCTACTAATTGTAAGCAGTAAACGGTAAAACAAGAACGAATGTATTTTCCCATTGCTCCGCGGTGATGTGTGATGTAGTGTATCAGCCAACTATATACTTTTCCGACCAACAAAACATGCCCTTTTGAGAAACCAAGTTCAACGACAACAAGACTGTATTGCAAAAGAAGCAACCCACAACAGCCAGCGGCCGTGACTACTTTCTGCTGCGCTTGCCGCCCGCGCCACCGCCCTCGTCGCCCGCGGCCCTCTTGCGGCCGTTCTTGCGCCAAAAGTCCTTGGACTCGCGCTTCTCCCTGGCCTCCTTCTTGGCCACGTTGTCCGCCATCTTCTTCTTGAACGCGGCGCGGGTCTCCTCCTTCTTGGCGCGGCGCTTCGCCGCGGCGTCCTGCCGGACCGCGAGCAGCTGGCCCATGAGCGCGCGGGCCTTCTTCTCCTCCTTGGCGCCCGGCCCCGACGCGACGACGGCGCGCTTCTGCATGTACGTCTGCCGCTTCTTCTGCGGCTTCGCCTCGACGATCTGGGACTTGTAGGGGAGGTCGGCGGCGAGGGCGCGGGGCACCTTGAGGGGGTTGAAGTGGCGGTCCTGGCGCTCGACGGGGCGGTAGCGGCTGTTCTTGAGCTGCGGGGCGGCGAGGCCGCGGTCGTGGCGGACCTCGCCGGTGAGGCGCATGGGCTGCCAGCCGATGAGGTTGGTGACGGGGTTGCAGAAGCGCCGCGGGCGGACGGGGTACCAGGCGCGGAGGAAGACGATGTCGGAGAGGAGGATCTTGTCCTCAAAGGTGGCGCGGAAGTGGCCGTCGGGCTTGGAGAGGGCGCGCTTGATCTGGCCGCGGACGCCGGAGACGGTCTTGATGGCGGCGCCCTCGAACTTGGCGATCTCGAGGGACGAGGTGAACATGTCCTTGATGAAGGCGGTGTTCTTGAAGATCTTGTAGGGCGCGCCGGTGAGCTTGAGCTTCTTGACGATCTCGGTGGACTCGTCGACGGAGAGCACGGTGCCGGTGGCGGCGACGCGGAAGCCGGGAGTGCCGGCGGCCATGGAGTTGAAGGCGACGAAGCCGCTGTTGGGCGCGATGAGTGGCGCGTAGATGGTGCCGAAGCAGTGCATGTGCTCGGGCGTGTACTTGAGCATGCGGTTGCGCGTGCGCGAGTCCGAGATGGAGTAGACGGGCAACGACTGGAAGCGCCGCCAGCCGAGCGAGAAGATGAGGGGGTCGTTGGTCTTGAGGATCTTGCGGTGCCACCGGTGCCGCTTGATGCGCACCTGTACGAAGCCCCAGCGGTCCTCGGTCGGTGTGAGCCCGCCGACGATGATGGGCATCCGCGCGTCGAACCGCGTCACGAACTCGGACGGCACCCCCTCGAGCACCAGCTTGGCGTACCGGCCCGCCCGGAAGCCCTCCACGGCGGATCGCTGCCGCTCGTCGAGCTCGGCGTATGCCTCCTTGTTGATGTCTAGCTGGGTCTGGATGCTGGCCTTTTGCGCGTCGTACCAGTCGTCCTCGCCGAATTCTTGCACATCGCCGCCTTCTCGGCGCGCGTTGGCCTTGTCGTTGAGGAAGCCGTCGCGATCCTCCTCCTCGAACCGTTGACGGAGCTCCTCTTTTCGGCGCGCATTCTTCTCGCGCTCTGCCTCAATGTCCTCGGCCGTTGGTTGCTCTACCGCCTTGCTCTTGCCCTCGCCATCCTCGGCTTCGAGATCTTCAAACTCGCCGTCGCCCTCACTGTCCTCGGCGTCCGATGCACCGTTCCAGCTTTCGCCATCATCATCGCCTCCGCCTCGGCTCATGTCAGCGGCAGTGAATCTGCGGCGCAGAGCCTCCATCTGTTCTTCTTCCGCCCATTTAGTCGCCAAGTCCTGGTAGTCGTAATCGGGGATATAGCGGTCTTCCGTGAGATCTTCTGCTTCTTGGGATGTCTTTTTGAAGAAGTCGTCCTCATCTTCATCCTCGATATTCTCCTCCTTTTCCTCTTCCTCGTCACCCTTCCATTTTTTTAGAGCCTCCTCGGGTGTCATAGATGTATCGTACATGAATCGTGCCAGGTCGCCAGTGTGATATGAGCGCTTGCGGCCATGCATTTTGAGGGCCTTGCCTGTAAGATCCTCTTTCCACCGTAGTGCCGCGGCCTCTTCATCCGAGTCGTAATCCTCCTCTTCGTCGTCAAGTCCTGACAGAGAGCCTAAATCAGAGTCGCTGTCGGCGAATGCGATGTCATCCTCGGCATCTCCCTTGTCCTCGTCCTTGCGGAACATGCTCCCCAGCTTGCCTTCGTCAAACTCTGCTTCCGAGCCTTCGTCGTCGCTGCCACTTTCAAGGCCATCGTCGCCCATATCTTCGTCGTCATCACCCTCACGCTCAGCCAGTCTCGCCTTACGCTGAGTTTTGCGGCCAGTGTCTTCTGCCTCTTGAGGCACATCCTTGATGACCTCTCCGCCCTGGAACAGCTGCAGACCCTCGTCTGTTTGACCGAGCAGTCTGCGCTCACCTTGGAGGCCGATAATCATCTCTTCACCTTCACCACGCTCGCCGTCGTCCTCCGCATCTTTATCAAAGGTGAAGCCATTTTCTTTTGTGATCCAAATAGCGTCACCGTCAATCTTTAAACCACTGCGGTCAGACATGGGCGCATGAAGTCTCTTTTCCTTTTCGTCTAGTCGTCTCCGGCCTGTTTTGCCTGTGATTTTAGCCAGAGCTTGCTCCATAGCTGGTGTAGGGCAGGGATCTGGCTGAACTTCCATATTAGCGACGGTAAAGTCGCCAAGCCCTGGGATATGCACTCGTTGATCTTGAGCCGCAAAATTTGTGCCTCGGAGATAGCCAGATAGAACGATCGATCGGTCGCATTTTGGGTCGGCTTCAATCTTGGTCGGATGGGTGATGTCGCGGAAGCTGTCGATTATTGTATATGGGTGTGCGTTGCGCCAAATGAGCGGACGCGGGTTCTTCATTACGGACAGGAAGCGAGAAAGGTTGTGAATTTCACGGTCAGGATAGCGACCGTTCATGACACCGGATAAGTAGAAGAGGTGGGCGCCTTGGTAGAGTTCTGTCCAAAGTCTCTTCTTGAGTCGTTTCTTGGCCTCTTTGAGCGCCTGCGGCTTCCGAAAAAGATCCAAATGTGTCAGGACACCGAAGACGTTGCCGGGCATACCGGTGGCGGCGAGAATATTGAGGAATTCCATGGTTTCCATTTCGAAGCCGTAGTTGCCGTCAATCAGCAGCAGAACAATGTCTGCCACCTTGGCGATATCGACCATTGCCTCGAGCTCATTGGGGCACTCAACAAAGGTAAGGCGTTGCTTTTTGGACGTAATGACAGTAATCGGGCCCTGGGGTTCGGTGATGGTCTCCTTGGCGTATCGGCGTATTAGAGACTTGAGCAACGTCGTCTTTCCCACGCCGGGAGGGCCGACGAGGGCGACAAGTCGAGGAGGCGCCTCATCTGGAAGTCGGTCGACTAGAGGAACGTGAAAACGTCGCTCTTTGATCTATTCAGCGGACAAGATTAGCATAGTCGCAAGGCAAGAGTCGATTCTGCGACATACATCCGAGGAGCGAGCAGCCGTCCGTTGAAGCTTTCCGGGTCGCGCAAAGGCAAAAGCCTTGGGATTGCGCTCCCCAGAGCTTTTTTGCTTCTTTTCCTTGGATTTCCGGTGAGGCTTGTGCAACTGCTCCATGGTTGCGGCGTTCTATCGTCATCTGAAGCAGAGGAAAAAACCATTGGCCTGCGCCAGCCATAAAAATTTCTAGATGGTTGCTTATCGATAACGCTGCATGGCGGGCCACTTTTGCAAAGTGCGCTAGTGAATACGAATAAGAATGACACAGGGAACAACTCAACAAGTGTATTGCATAGAATGAAACCATCACCCAAAAATCTACTCAATCTTTATTTTACAATTCGTTCTTCTTTTCTACAGTTACGACTTGAATAAGCCATATTTCCATTTTTCAAAGCACCGATGTAGGCTAACCCCTGCTTGTCGGTAGCACCTTGTGGTCATGACTGTCGCTGCTATTAAAAGTAGTACAATATGCATCCCAAAGAATGATGATGGCTATTCAATTGCTAAAGGCGCTATTCTTATGGCGAGAGTATTCTGCGTACTCATCGCATGAAATTCGGGCATTGGTCGATAAAACAAATAAGAGTCTAAAATTCCGTGCTACGAAAAGTAGCAACCAACAGCCCAGCGTAGTTCGTGCCCATGATAAACAGGCTGCGTCATCGCCGCCGCCCTTGAGACTGAAAACAAACAACAAGAAGAAAATACACCAAAAAACAAGATTAATCCCAACGCCCCATTGCATGTTTTCCATATAGTTCCGCTGTGAAATGGAGGAGACAAAGTCCTACGTTCGAGGGTCGTCTTCGGGATCATCATCCTCCTCTGCCGGAGGTCTAGGTCCGCGGGATGGCGGCATAGGCACGCCCTTGGGGAGCGGGCAGTAAGAACCGGCCCTCTTACTGCGAGCGCATCCACCCCACTGCTCGCAGGTCATGACGTACTCGAGCCGGAGGGTGCCGTTGGGGTTCTTGTGGCACTCTAGGAGGGACTCCCAGACGTGGAACTCGTCCACGGGTAGGCCCTGCTCCGCGATGATTCTCTTGGTTCTGGCGAGGTTTTCTCCGGTCCGATCTGTAACGTTTTTGTTTTGTTTCGAAAGTCAATGGTCTGACGGGGGAAGAGACGGTGGACGGAGCGGGTAGAAGGGTGGAGGAAAGGAGAAGCAAATACGTACCGAAGCGGTTGTAGTGGGCAGTGCAGTATCGGTGCTTGTCGATGCAGAAAAGCTCGAATGAGAGGCCGACGGGGGCAAGGGAGAGGGCCAGCGCGGCGGCGAGGGAAAGCTTTAACATTATGACACGGTTTCTGGAAGTTGCAATGTGATGAACGCCTGAGGAGTTGAAAAGTCCAAAAAAGAAATAACAATAATGGCATGAACTGACGTGGTAGTTGATAGTTTAGTGCTGGTGACAAATCAGGGCTTGCTCAACTCTCATTTACCCAGGCAACCTACACACACATCATTTTTGAAAGGGCAATATACCCTATAAAAATTGACTCGGTTAGGAATGTGGACGGACTTGTTCGAGGACCGACTAGCAGCTTGTCCAACCAAACTCAGAGCATGTTGGCTTCTAGTGGCAACTCTGTCACGACACACCGACCAACAGGTTCCCCCCACTCATTCCACTGCTCCCACTCTTCCAAATCCTCGCTCCTGAAATCCTCCCAGTCATACGTCACCAGCGTGGCCCCTGCCGCTGCGAAGATGCGCAGCAACTCCCGCTGTTTCGCCAGAACCTCCGCCTTGCCCGCCGCGTCCTGCTCGCTCCTCCCCCATCTCGTCCCCGCCTTGTTGCCACTGTAAACGTTCCAGATCGCCGTCGCCGCGTTCTCCCCACGCCGGTCAATGCCGTGCAGCTCCACGTCAGCATCCACCAGCAGCTTCGCCACGTCGAGGTGCCCCGCGGCCGCCGCCAGCATCAGCGGCGTGCACCACTCCGCGTCCGTTGCCTCCTTGTCGGCCCCGTGCTGGAGGAGGACGGTCGCGACGGCCGCGTGGCCCTTGGTGGCGGCGGTCAGAAGCGGCGTGAGATCCGAGGGGTGCGGGTCGCGGTAGCGCGCGTAGCGGTGGACGAACTTGCGGTGCGCCTCGACGTGCGCGCCGCGGGACAGAAGCAGGCTGGCGATGTGCGCGTGACCGGCCTCGCAGGCGAGCAGGAGCGGCGTCGGAAGCGGCGTGTCGAACCACATCTCGCGGGCATCCGGGCAGGCGCCAGCGTCGAGGAGCGCGAGCACGGCGGCCTCGCCGCCCTCTTGGGCGGCGACACGCAGGGCGGTCTTGCCGCGCATGTCTGCGGCCTCGACGTTCGCTCCGCGAGCAATCAGCAGCTGGACAACGTCAGCGTGGCCGCCCTCACAGGCGGTGATGAGCGGCGTTGTCAGCTCCCGGTTACTGGCCTCGATATCTGCGCCGCTGTCGATCAAGCACCGTACAACGTCGGTGTGGCCGCCCTCGGCGGCACAGAAGAGCGCCGACTCGCCGGCCTTGTTCTCAAACTCGACGTCTGCACCGCACGTTAGCAGCGCGTTAACCGTCGCAGTGTGCCCTTTCACTGCCGCTGCTAAGAGGGCGGTGGTCGGTTGGGACCTCCACTGAAAGAGCCACCCGGGATACGGTTCATTGACTCGAGCGCCGTGACTGACCAGAAACTCGATGAGCCTGTCTTGCCCGTAATAGGCGGCCACTGCCAGCGGCGTTGCGTACTCCCCTGACGATGCATGGCATAGCACCGTGGCTCCGCGGCGAACAAGCTCATACACAACGTCCTCCTTCCCTGACCTGACTGCGTAAAACATCGGGGTTCTGTCCGCTTTGTCGCCAATGTTTGCCGCATCAGGCTCCTTCTCCTGATCAAGAAGCGCCTTGAGAGTCTCCGCAAGACCGAAATGCGCCGCAAAGTGCAGAGCATGCCTACCCCCCAGCTCGCTCCCAGAGTCCATCAAGATCTCGAGCCCCCAGCAAAGTGCCTCCCCGCAGCGATCGAGATCCGGGGTGAACTGCAGAAATTCCATCACGGCGCCGCTGAGTTGGTACTGAATTGGCGCGGACGCGAGATGAAGCCCCCAGTGTCTGGCCGCGTACGAATGCAACCTATTGGCGGGCACTTCAGACGAGAGGAACAGGTATGGCCGGGAGACTGGTTGCTTCCAACTCGTCCATGTGCGCAAGTACATGATGCAAGCTCTGGCCATGCGCCATTCGGCTTGAGGAAGCCACTTGTCCTGGCGCCGTTCAAAGTATTCTTGTGTCGTGTAGTGGACCAGGCGGACGACGTTGCTCTTTTCATCTACGATGACTAGACCCGCGCAAACCGAAATAACGTCCTCGAGCTGTGGGACATTGTCTTGGTCATAATCCGACTCGCTTTCGTCGATGCCAAGAGCATGCAGAAACTCCATGACTTTTAGCGGCCGTCGAGCACATACGATCCACAAGAGTGCCTTTTCAGCAAGGTGCCGAAATCCGGGCCTTTGCAGGTGAATTCTCTCCATTGTTTGATCGTATGCCTGTGACAGTATTTCCAGTTTCGCGGCTTCACTGATTCCGCTCTTTTTGCCCTGCTCCTCAAAGTAGCCCAGCGCGGTCCGGACGGCTTTGACAGTCAGCTTGTCATCTAGCTGCGATAAGTAGACTCGGGCCAGGAGAAACATGCCATCTGCGGCCTTTGCGATGGTGGTTTTTATCTGTTCCTGCAGGCCTGTATTGTGCTTCACGCAGTTGGGCAGCCCGTCAAGGTTACCGTCCAAATAGGCGTGGACATCTTCGTCCGAGGCCCGGATACCAAGTATCACGGTGGAGTCTTGAGAAAATGCGGTTTGAATCTCAGAGCTAGGACGGGAGGTCGCAAAAATATTTACTTTGCCGGCTTGTACAAGTTTAGATAGCATGGCGATGAACTTGGTCCGACAGTTGTCGACTGTTTGACACTCATCCAGAGCATCCACAACGACGAATACCCTTTGAAACGATGGCGAGTGAGCAATAATTCCAAAAAGCCTCTCAAGCTCGTTTGCTGATGGCTGTGTGTCGTTCTTGTCATGGACACTGTGCATTGCTTTGAGTGCTTCCATGGCGAGCGCATCTTGCTGCGCAAGCTGTTTCACCAAGCTTGCGAGAAGATGGGCAAGCTTCTGGTCATCGTGACGGCGGAAGTTGAGGTATATGTAGGCGACGCCAATCCCATTTCCGGCACGGACGTCGGACAAGAGATGATCAACCACAGATGCCGCCAGGATTGTCTTGCCCGCACCGGGAATCCCAGGGCAGAACATGGCTGTGCCGGATGTTTCGAGCCAACGTTGAAACTCTGCAGACTCCAACAGCCATCGTCCTGTGTTAGGATGTCGCATGGCGATTAGGTCGCTTTGCTCACGGTTGTACTGTGCTGATGAAAGCCAGTCTAGAATCTTTTGGCATTCCTGGTCTTCAGCATGCCGCAGGAGTCTGGCCGTGGCTGTCCGCGTCATACGAGCCTGGAAGGCGTTGAGAAGAGCCAAGCTTGCACCAATTCGCCCCTGCATAGAATGGGCAAATTCCGGAGACCAGTTGACTCGGGCCCAAGCGCGCTTGGCTACATCCTTGGACCCGGTTGGCTTTTCTTCAAGCGACAGGTTCTTCTCAACAAGCTCGGACAGCTCGTCCAAGACATTGTGGCAGCCGCCCGCGATTTGTTGCAAGTCTTGCAAGTCGGCATCTGTAAGATCGCAATCGGAGCCGGAAATTTCAATGTCTTGCAAGACGATGGAGAGACTCCTCACCCTATCGAGGGGTCATCAGCCGTGCGAAAAAAGATGACGTATATGGGGTAGGTAGGAGAGGTAGGTCGGCAACGTACTGTTCCGCAATCTGTTGACACTGGCGCGGGGCAGTTGCAAAGCGGCGTCGCAGCTTTCGACAGAGATCGATGCCCCTGATAACATCGCCAGCACCGACGCTGAAATTCATGATGTCTCGACTTTCCTTTCATAACCGTGGAGGTGCTAACATGGGGAGTTGAAGGTGGAAGAAAGGCAAACTGGGTGGCAACTGAGGCTGACTGGCTGCGGGCTGCATCTCATCGTATCTGTCGGCGCTTAAAAAACGCCCAGCCTATTTGTCAGGCATAAACTGAAAAGAGCTGCTCCGCCACACTTGTATGCCTGCCAGGTACTATGCGTTCGCTGCAATTCCGCATCAGAGCCATTGGGTCACTATCAAAGTAATGATGCAGGTCGATTTCGATGGGAGGGGCGGCTATCAGTTCTGAAAAGATGATCTAGGCAAGAAGTTCCATCAAGTGCGCTTGTGAGATGCAATGCGTTTATCAGAGACCAGTTATTCTCCTCAAACGTACCCGGAAATTCAACCGTTGTAGGTAGGGTTCGCTCGAGGGAGCTGGGGGCCGGCAGGGCCTGCGCAGACACCTTTTCCATGCCGGCGCCTGGAGCCTTTGCTTTGGAAGATTGTAAGTGAAAAATCTCGTCCTAGTAGCATTGCCAGTTGGATCAAGTCACCGCTTACCCATGCCGCCGGTACATCCGCCTCTGAGCAAGTCATTCTACATCCAATTCCGTCGTCGGACCCCAACGACCCTTTGAACTGGACTCCGCGACGAAAGACGGTCAACTTTGTTCTCGTCTCCTTTTGAGTTTTGATGACCTTTGTCCAGCTCGACGTTGAATTCATAGCATGGAATCAGTTCCAAGAGGAGCTCGAATTTTTCATCGACTTTCTCCATGCCGTCGCCGCTGTCAACAGTGTTGGGCTTGCTGTTGGCCGTATCTTCCTCGTGCCCGTCGTGCATGAGTGTGGTCATCGCCCCACGTAAATCTTCAGTACTGTGCTGTAGCTTGACTCGTCGACAACGTCTTGCCTTGACCACCAAGACTGATGGCTCGATGGCTGGGGACTTTCACCAACCCTTGGTACTCCTGTTTACTTCCCGTGCTAGAACAGCAACTGCGGCGCGGTACAGGAAAGTGGTTCAGCGATAGCCGACCCATAGTGCTATGAAATTGTTTGCGTTTTCAGATATGCATTTGCGATTTGACACCCGTGGACAACAGTTATCGTTCTTTGATCGCATGGCAGGTCCCCGGCGTCACGGCGATGCGGAGGATTGAGGGCGACCTCATCATGATCTCCAATGGCATGTGCCAATTCCCATGTATTGATCATGCCGATACGGTGGATTCACGGGTAGGCTTTCGGGCGATGGGTATCAATGCGTTTGGCCGGGGGGAAGCATGATGATGCAGCTGGTAAGCCGGGGTTGATGCGTTTGCAGCAGTTATCCGTGCTCTGCAGCAGGCGAAGTTGCCTGGTACCAGTACCTGGTAATGTCATTACTGTTAGTGCGAAGGAACTGTGGTGCGCTATTCTCAGCGGGGAAAGGATAGCGTAGTAACAATGCTACATTTTATTGATGTCTACATAATCCTCTTGACTTATTTGCGTGCTTTTCAACTTCTGCAAAGTGAGGAAAACATCTGATGAAAGCAGATACGGAACGCAGGACCCCATTGTTGAAAAGAGGCCTTCCTTTTAGAGAGAGTTGTTAAAACCCGAAAGAAGCAAAACCAAAAAAGGGCACTCCTGCAAACCCTCGAGGAGAAAAATCTTCTCGTCACCATCATGCCTTTTCGCCAACCTTTTCCCCGACCATGTCGACATACGTGAGCACCTTGAGCCTGCGAAGATACATGTTCTCGATGCTCTCCCTACGGCGAACCTCGCCCAAGTTGTGCCCCGTAATCAGGATCAGCATGATGAAGCTCTCGATGACGCTGGGCGGCACGTTACACAACAACTGACCAGTGACGGTCCAGCGCATCGCGCTCGCGCCGATGATCAGGCCGATGATGAGGACGACATCCGCCATGACAACATACTCGTGGGAGAGGAAGGCGCCCATGCGCTCCGACAGACGCGTGCTCAGCGACGGCTTGGCGCGGGCGATGTGCTCGGCCGGGTCGGCAACGCCAGCCGCCTCCAAGACAGCCACGTCGTCGAGGCCGGCCTCCTCGAACGCGCCGTCCTCGTAGCGCTCCAGCTCGTGCTGAAGGTTGCGCAGGACGAAACCGTCGTTGAGACCGATCAGGCCGGCATACGTACCGATCAGCAGCCACCAGTTGTCGTTGAAGCCCATGGCCGGCCCGATGGCCACCCACACGACGATGACGGCGATGAGGATGCCCACGCCCGTCAGCGTGCCCACGAAGTCGGCATAGTAGAAGATGGCGCGCTGCAGGTGGCCCATCCTCGGCGCCGGCACCTCGACCACCTCGTTCGGCGCCTCGTCCCCGGTCAGCCGCCGCAGGCGCCGCTCCGCGGTCGAGTCGGCCTCGAAGAGCAGGTTCAGCCAGCGGTTGGTGAAGAGCGCGTGGCGCTCGCGGATGTTGGCGAGGAACGCAAAGATGAGCACCATCAGCGCCGACGTCGCCGAGTTGATGTACAGCTGCCAGCGGTCGCTCCACCCGCAGTAGTGCCCGAAGCCGAGCCAGACGAAGATGCCCGCCCAGTACAGGCACACGGTCACCAAGTGGCCCATGGCCGCCGACGCCTTGGTGGACGCCCGCCCGAGCCAGCCTTCCTGCGGCAGGCCCGCCTCCGCCAGCCTCCGCCGGAAGCGCTCCTCCAGCGCGGGCCGCGGCGTCGTCACGCGTGAGCCCCTGCTCGCGGGCCTGCACGGCGAGCACCATCCGCTTGTGGCTGGCGCTGCGCGACCGTAGGCTCGCGGTCAGACGGATCATCTTGTCGTAGCCGTTGAGCTGCTGCCGCACGAGCAGCGAGTCGAACAGGTAGCTGAGGATCGCCTGGATGTCCGAGATCATGACCGCCCACGAGTCCGTCTGCCCGTACTTGATGCCGACAAGCGCCCACGCCAGCAGCCCGGCCAGGATGAACAGGAACACGGGCTCCGATCCCGACGCCCGCACCACCCAGTCCAGCCAGCGGTCGAGCCGCCCGTCCTTTTGCTTGTCCACGTACCCGGTCACGTTGTGGACCGTGTCGCCGCTCTTGGGGCAGACCTCGGTCACCTCGGCTGTCAGTTTGTCATTGGACGAGTCCCTGCTGGGAAGGCGAGCAACAACTTGCGTGGGAGCGGCATCAGCAATCGGACCCTTTTTACCCGGGGCGGATAGCCAGTCGTAAATCTTGCCCATCTTGAATGGCCCTGTCCTTTTTTAGCCTATTGTGTTCTTTTTTTTTCTCCACGAGTCCTTCCTTTCAATTTTTTAACTCTTCTTTGTTCCTTTTTCTAGTGATACCTGGCTCAACTGTTCTCGGCTCGGTCGTGCGCTTCTTAGGGTAGGCACACCGCGACCCGGGCACCAGATCTGGCTTCGGCGAGGAAGGTAGTTTTGCTCATCGGAGTTGAACTGCGTCAAGAAGTTTAGAAACTACTCTTCTCTCCATCTTTGATCATCGCATATGTACCTGACTATTATGGAGGCCAGAGTTCTTCCGGAGGTGGGAAGATTGCCGTGCCGATGTGTGCACGACGAAGAGAGATGTTAAAGGTCGCCAGCGTTGTAGATTAGCAGCTTCTGGCTGCTATAGGATCAAGATATGGGCAGCAAATATGAAGTGAGTACGATGAATCTGAGAGTAGGGAAGAAATGTTGGTGTAAGTGAAGAGTTACAAACTACGGAGTCGAGTACCAAGCGCAACCAGTCCATATATGTAGCATGGACTTGATTGTGAAATTTACGTATAGTCTATACAAACAGTGTCATTTCCGGGCCCGGCTGCAAATTTTGCTTGAGCGAGACTATTGACCGATCTTGTCAAGTCCAGCTGGTATGGTTATTAGAGTAGGGCCGGGTAAGCGGCATAGTCTGATACGCCATTTTCTACCCTTCTTCTTTTTTCCCGCCCCATCGACGGCATACAAGAAGGATGGCCGGCGGAGCCCTGTCCGCAAAAGGGAATGAGGACCAGACGGGATTGAAAATCGCTCACTGAGCGTTGTGGCTGTGCCAAAGACGATTACAAGAAAGAGCTCCAGTAGGCAGGGCTGTAATCTCACAAGCGGTGACGAGGGGAGTTGTTCAGCCTGATTCGAGACCAGAGAAATTTTCTTTTCTTGTCCATAGTTATACATTCTAGGTATGTTTCGTTTTTACAGTAGTTGGTACTTGCAAGTTCAGTTGAGTAGCTACGTTGCTTACTGCATTCTTGTCCACGGCTTCTTTCTTCAATCGTGAGCTAAAATTGAACCAATCACATTCTGCAGATCTTCACCAGTGCAGACTTTTCCGAGGAGCAGCTCGCCAGCCAGTTTTATAACTTGAAGGGCTGAGCCTTCCTAGCCCAGTCTCCAGACCGGACGGACCAAGGGTCTCGGCTCGGAGGCCAATCGTTAACAGATCCCCACTCGGTGGCGCTGAAAGGCATGGGGACCGTTGTCATTGTATTGTGCAATGACGGACGGATGGGAGGCTAGGTTTTTATCGGATGGTATCATTGCATAAAGTCGAGCTGTAGGTTCTTAGCCTCATTTGGGTTGAAAACGAAAATGAATGTAACCATGATGCCTAATGGGGTGACCTTGCGTTCTTCTCCTGCCTTAAACCATGCTTATCTGCAAAGTTGATTCAGACGAGAAGCCCGAGCTGAGGGACATGCGGCTAGCACTCTCCCAAATTTGCCGATGTGCTGGTTTAAGAGTCGGGATCATTCGTTCCTTTGGCCTTTGCAGCGGAGCAACACCTCCACCAACGGCTGCTAATAAGGGCGGAAGAAGGGCCAAGTCTGGACGTTTCGAAGAAACGAGGGAACGGGATTTTGATGGCCGGATCTCGGTGGATTCTCTCGTCGGTTTCGCTGCCGCTGCCGCTGCCGCTGCCGTTTTTGTAACTGTCGTCTTCATAAGAGTCGCTGCTGGGTTTTGTTTGTTGTTCCAAGTTGTTATGATTGCCATACACTCACTACCCTCCGTGCTGTGGCCTCCAAGACACACTCATCAGCTGCTTGCGGCAGTCTAGGAATGCAAGAATGGCCTGGCACAGCTCTAGGGAGTCGTCCTCGAGGGCGGCACAAAGCAAACAAATTTGTGTCCGGCGCTTCATTTTCTGGCACTTGGCTATGCCATTGTGCAAGTTGTGCATCTTTCGCCTTTGCTTGTGTGTCCGTGTTGTGTGTGTTGTGTTGGCCGAATAGTTTCTTGTTTGTTGCAAGTTCACTTTTTAGGGGGCAAATTAATTATTAGCCGCCGTTCTTGGCAGTGTGGAGGTCCTTGCACAGATCAACCTTGGCCCTTGCAAACAAGTAACTTGCAACTCAACTCATGCTGTTTGCATTTGCACGATCCCTTCATATTCTCCCCTCTCAAAGCCAAAAGTAGCACAATTCTGCGTCTTCTTCGCTTGACATGATGTCTTCGCCAGCTACGCCGTCAACTTTTGCGCGCTGCAATCACCGCCGACTTCAGATATCATTACCGTCGCACAGGCGGCAACCTCATACCCCAAGTCAACTGACCACCAATATGCTCGTGTCAGCATGCGCAGGGCAGCGACCTCGTCACCCTAATCAAAAGATAAAAGGCGTGCCCGACGACCTGCTGTGATACGGCTTCAAGTATGCTTTGCGTGTCTTGCTTGTCCACTGCTGTAGCCTGCCTCCTCTCATATAGGCTTGGGCACCGCACATAGCTGCAGCAAAACAGCAACGACGACGACTACGATAACAACAGCAGCAATATGGCACTTTTCAGCATTCCGACTGAGCCTCACTCGGGCTTTACCGTCGCACACAAAGAGGACGACATTACCATAACGACAATGACCACGCCACCATCCGTCAACAGGGCCATCAGTCGCGCTCTATGGTATGCGGCCTACGGACGCCTGCGAGAGAAGCACACAGAGAAGATGGTCGATTTTGAGGAGGAGGTATGCATCATATTTCAGCTCCCTGGGTGGAGCGCCACCTCAAATGCCCTTGGCCGCGCCGCTGGGCCAGGCTTGCACGACATGGAACCGAATACAGTGCTGGGTGCCATCCACCGCTGGACTTCTGATCTGATTTGCGAGGTAGACGTGCAGGAAGAGGAGGATCAGGCGCGCTGTGTCCTGTTGTCGATAAAGAAAATGTTGAGCAGAAATATGCAAGATAGCCCGAGTCCGCACTTGGCATGGGCCGCAGCCTGTCTATGTATTCAGGTACGTTGTGAATTGTAAATCACTTTTTCTACTTCCTCCTTTTCCCATCTAACTACAGATGCAGAAACTGGTCGAGAGAAAGCAACCCGCACCTGCGGTCTCGGAGCTGGCATACATTGTCGCGCGCATTGCTTCCTATGACCAACTGTCGCGACCTGAGCCCGAGGTGCTAGAGGACGACCAACCCCCCCCCCCAATGAGAACCCCCTCGATGACAAACCCCTCGATGAGGCTCTTGTAGATCTGTACTCGACTGTACTCGAAGACCTCATTGTCAGTCTGGCGCTAGAGCCGCCCAACAGGCGGAAACGCAAGACGCTTGGTCACCCAAAGGTGGGCGTTCATGGCATGGCGCTCGAGTTGTCCATCAGTTTGAATGCCAGAGACAAGGCACTGGAAGAGAGCATCGTCAAGCTTGTGCGTGTACAGGCGTCACCCTCGACGACCTATGGTGGGGATGACCGGGACGCTCACAGCGATGACGGCTCTGTACACAGGAAAATCCAGACCCTGCTATGTGTGTCCCCCACAAGGCCGCCTTCTCTACTACCACCGGCACTGCTGCCGCCCGATCGATGGCAGAGCGTGCTCAAGGATCTTAGTCACTGGGCGGTGAAGCAGGACGCACATCAGCGGTGGCTCAGAGCACGCAGCGCCGATGATGGTGATTCCAATGACCGCGTTCTCTACCTCCACGGCCCGGAGGCCTCAAGTGTGACGATGTTGCTGCATGCGCTTGTGCAGGCAGAAACGCAGAGCCGGAATGCTGAAATAGAGGCTGGACGGCCGGGGTATGCCGTGGCATGCGCGTTCTGGGATTGGTCTCGGGATTTGAACGGCACGTCCGTGGTGTCTATCCTGCGCGACCTTATCTGGACTGTACTTGCGGCCCAACCGAAGTTGCAGAAGCACCTGGAGGAGGCAGTGCAGGCAACAGGCCGGCGCTCTTTGCTCGATGGTAATTCCAATGGCTCGCAGGCGCGGTACGCCGTGCTGGGAACGTCGTTCGACTTTTATGCCATGCTGGCGCTGCTATGCAGTATCGTTAGCGACCCGGAATTTGCGCCGACCTGTTTTGTCTTTGACTACCGGGAGGTGAAGTGGGATGAAGGCGATGACGGTGTCGATGATGAGGGCGACGGCAACGAGTCGTGCAAGAAAGGCCGCGACGACCCGGCCTACACCGCGCAGAAGCGAGCGTGGACGCTGCGCGACCTGATGGCGCTCGTTCGCACAACATGTCGCATATCATCTAAAGTAGCCTGGATTATTAGGTCTATGCCTTCGTCACCACTGTCGTCGTCGATAGGTGGCTGTCACCTCCATTCTCCTGAGGAGCCGATGCTCGGCAAGGTGATGCATGGGTATATCCGAACCCTATTTCAGTACAAGGCCGATTCGGCTTATACTTCCGAATTGATAGATCATCTCGCAAGCGAGATCACTGGCCGAGCTGACGGAAATGTCGCCTGGTCCACGCTAGCCGTCGATCTTGTCGCCCGATGCCGTTTGCCGTGGAACGCGATGCGTGTCCTGCAGCGACTCCCCAACTGCAGCGCGGGTTTGGGCCCGCTTATGGACCAAATAGTCGGGAGTCATATCATACGTCATGACGCTGAAGACGACAGGGTACATCTGTATGCCGCATTACACACAGCCGCGCTCGCGTTCCAGCCTCTGACGGTTCCGGAGCTGGCTGCTCTCGCGGGGCTGCCGGCCACCGTGGACGCTGCTGTTCTCCTCGGTGTCCTCGCGCGGCCGTTGCTTGAGCTTCGGGACGTACACGATGGAAGTGGGCGGGCACAGAAATATGTTTACTTTTCGAGCCGGACGATGTTGGTCGACCAGCGTGCGCGTCTAGCCAAGGCCACTGCAGCCTCAGACCTGCACGCTGATATGGCTTCTCGCCACCTGCGCCACCTTACACGACACTACGGCGATACTGGCCAGCGAGGGAGGCCTTCGCTGTATACGAAACTTGCGTGGCTACGGCATCTATCTTATGCGGGCATTGGCAGGAGCCAGACGGATGACTCGCTGGCGATGAATCGACTGAGGGAAGAAGTGCAAAGTTTTGTCGCTCAAAACGCGAGAAAATGGCTCTGCGACTTGAACACGCTCGGAACCATTGACGTCGTCGGGCTTATGCTTCAGGATCTGCTCCCGTCAGCTCGCGGGCCGGGGCAACTGTCACCAATTCAAGTCGTGCTCAAGACCTTGTTTACGCGCATCTCGCGGTCGACGGCATGGGGCATGTCCGTGGTCGAAATGGATCGCTTCATGGTGATAGCAGGTTGTGAACAAACCGATGACGATGACGGTGACGACTTGCCCGTCCTGCCGCAAGTTTCACCGATACCGTTGCCGCCTTTGGAAAGCTCCAAGACAGCACTCATTACCACGCTCCAGGGCCATGGTAACTGGGCCGGCAGCACGCAATTTCTCTATGACGGTCGAATCATTGTTGTAGCCACACCGAACGGCGCCAAACTACGGTTCTGGGACCGGGCGTCGAGCCGCATACAGCACGTCACCAAGTGCACAACGTCGTACTGCGCGCATGAGCTCCTCCTCTCGCCCGCAGATCCCAACCTGCTCGTTACCATGGGAATAAATGGCATCCAAATCCTTGATCTTGCTGTCGGCGCCGTACCTATCCGCACAAAGAGCCGCTCTCAACTCACGGCGGAACGGAAGGGGTGGTCAGAGCAACATGTGGCACAGAAGCCAAGGGAACCGCTATACACCAGTATGGAGTCGCCCGACGACGCCGATCTGTGGCTAAGAAGAATACGTTTTGCCTACAATGGATCGAACGACATCATTGTTAACTGTGAGGTAGACTCGGGGTTGGGCGAGCTTGTCCTGGGTATGCCACAGTTGAACTTGAAATATTTCCGGCGTATCACACTCCGCGAAATGAGCGTACCGACAGAACTTACAGGCGCACTGTCCGAGTCTGAGTGTAAGGACGCCATCGTGGCTAACAATATGGACCTGGCTGCCATCGTCCACACGGATGGCCGTCTACTCATCTACAGCACCAACCCTGTCAAGCTACAACAGACGATACACTCGCCGCATGACAGGTTCGTCGCTGTGCACTATTGTTCATCCAGCCGCGTGTTTGTGACTTTGGACGGGAGGAGAGACAAAATGTTCCATTTCGTCCAGGAAAGAGGATATCAAGCAGAACGAGGAGAACATAGGCCCACAGAGCCTTTGCGGAAACCGCTTATTCGATCGTATTCGCTCCCGGACCCGAAGATGTTCTCGTATGCGGTCTCTACTAGTCAAGACGAGATGGTCCTCATTTCCAGATACATGGACTCGTGTCGGCTTTACAAGGTCATGGAGCCGGACGCCGACCTTAACAACAATGCAGGCTATGTTGGCGAGATTCCCAAGATCAGCAGCAGCCTGAGGAACGCAGAGGAGAAATCCTCATCTAGCAGCATCGCTTTCGTCGTTTTCTCTCACGATGGCGCACGGGCAGCTACATCTAGCACGGGTGGCGAGATTCGGCTCTGGAATCTTGCGCATATTGCTGCCAATGAGAGCAAGGTTTCAGATGCCCCCGACCTCACGTTATGGAGTACACTTCCGCAGAGCACCAGAGGCGCTATCAGTTGTATTAGTTTCTCTAGCGACGATAAACAGCTTCTGGTCGGCTACCTTGATGGTCCGACATTTGTGTGGGATATCGAAGCCGGTCGGAGCGTTGCCATGGTAGGGGAAAAAACAGAGTTGATGAAATTCGCGACCTTTTCGCCTGGGAACGCTCTCGTGGCTACTGTTCCACTTCTTGAGCCCGTCTGCCTCTGGGATCTGAAGAGGTGCAAGGATCGGGATACAGACCTCAAAAGCTTCAGCACAGATAAGATTGCTACGATGGAAAACTGTTACAGTAGGCACACTGCGACGCCTTCTGCCGAGGAATCATTTGTTTTGCTCAAGGCTTCAGCAATAGAAACGTATCGAACGGCTGCCTTCTCGCCCGATGGGCGCTTCCTTGCCACGCCCGGTATGCTCGGCCATATTTGGGACATTTCCCCGGACCCCGCGTCCAACTCTGTCCTCCCTGGTCTACCGTTGGAACCATGTGCCAGTCTATGGTTTCATGACGCGCCGGAGACCCGGCGGAACTATGTAACGGAAAAGGATGACCACTGCGAAAGTGAGGATGAGTGTGAATCGTATGAGTATGATGATGACGCGAGCGATGACGGTGAACTGGATTGCGGTAGTTTCGTCTTTTCACCGGACAGCCGATCTCTCTTCGGCTTCTGTAGCAACGGCCGTCTCTTTGTCTGGACGCGCACCTCGGGTACTCCCTTGTCGTCTTCAGCTTCCTCGTCGAGCAGTGACAGCTGGCAGTCCCGGGCCACTCTACTCGCTAGCGGTTTCGCGATGCCGGGTCAAGAGACTCTCTGGGCCTATCAACCTCGTCGACTATCTGTCTCAGAGGATGCTGACGGAACGTACCTTCTGCACACAGAGATTGGTGTCTGGGTGCTGCCATCGCTGCCTACGGACGGTAAATCCGGTCTCCGCCCTTCGCCTCGGCACCCCTGCAGCGTCGTCCGTACCACTACCCATGCGGCCATCCTTTGGCAGAACCGCTTGCTCATCAAGATCCCCTCATTCTTCCGGCCGTATCACGCCCCTCACTGCGAAGGCTTGGCATGCGATATACACACCGTTGAAGGCAGCATGAGGGGTCTCCTTATCGGCACCGATGCAGGTCATCTTTGCTATTTTCGGTTTCGGGAAAGGGGAAACAAAGTTGGAGGTGATGGGAGAGATGGGGCGGTAATATAGAACAACCGGAGTATACAAACGTACTGAGTGAATACTGAACTAGATTTCTGGCAGGGTTTTCTCTTCTAGACTCCTGACTCATGAACTCCTGATAGGCTTGAACATTTGCGATGAGTGATCGAGTTGCGACTGCAATGTGGATGATTTTACTGTGATGGTTCGCGGATTACTCTTCATCTGCTCGTTCTACCAGCTCTATGGAAATTCTCACAGTGAAAGCAGTATGCTTTATGGGCCGAGTAAGAGTCGAGCTACTTCTTCTACCAGCAGTTGTAGCAACTAGCCCAGATTAATACGGCTCATAGAGCGAAAGGACAAGCGAAGCAAGGGAAAATAGGCGTCACACGGCCAGGCACGGACTAAAGAACCTAGTATAAAAAGTGTAATAATCAAGCAAGAAAGAGAGAAAGAGACTATAGAGGGGCCGAAGGTAGCGGCTAGTAAGGGGCATCCTACTAACTCAGCTAGGAAGGCGTGCCTACTAATAACCCCTAGTATAAAATAAGATATCGTCTATAATATTAAAGTAAGATATAATATAATCCTCCTTAAATAACATATAAAGTAAAGTCTAAGGTTATAAACTTAAAGTTAAAAGCGTAAAGTCTAAGTCTAATAAGAGATAGTCCTAATCCATTCTTAATTAACCTAATTATTTAGTTCACTATATTCTATCGTCTTTAGGTAAATCGTCGGTGGGTAAATCCTAATTCGTATTAACAGCAGTGTTAGCGACTAGCTAGACATCCCACCTATTAGTAGTGGCTTTAGAGGTAGTGCCTCTATTTACGTTAGTGGTGGGCGCGTCCTAATTTATATTATTAATAGCGTTAGCTACTAGTTTAGTATCCTAGCTATTAGTAGTGGCGGCTTTAGTAGTAGGCATGTTAGTAGTGGTGGTAGTGTTAGCCTCCTATCGTCTGTAGATAGGCTCTTAGAAGTCTATATTATTGTTATTAATAGTAAATCTTCTGTTAGTGGCCTCCTCCTTATAGTTCTTAGTATAGATCACTATAGCTCCCGCGAGTAGGTCGTGTATTATAGAGTCTAGGGGTAATAGGGGCTTACTAATATTAAAGGACGTAACTATGTTTCTACGTCTATATATTCGACTACTATAATCGCGCTTACTATAAGTATAGTAGAGGCAGATAAGTGTGTTCTCCTTAATAGTGTCTTTATAACTATAATATATATAGCTAGTACTAAAATAGCAGTTATAGAAGTCTAGACGTTACTATAGTAAGATTAAAGTGTTACTTTAGTAGTGTATAGAGATAAGGCTATCTAATAACTTACTTCACTATAGGTTTTCTATATTACTAACGTAGATAGTATAATAGTAGGCTTAAGTGTAAGTAATATTAATATAGTAGGGCTTATCTAAGAAACTAATTTTTAACTTATAAGGGAAATCTATAATAATAATTTCTACTTTATAACTAGGAGAGTTATCTATAGTGTGAACTTATAAAGCGCCCTCTAGGACGCAGTTTTATCTAATCTTACTTATAAGGTATTTTATCTTAGTGGCTTATATAGAGTAGCTAGTAATAATAAGGATCTTACCTTAGTGTATACTATTGTGCCGGCTAGGGATAGGAAGGTTACACTAAAGGTTAATAGCTAGTTCTATATAGAAGCGCGCAGTAGTCAAGCTAGTGTTGGATTTAGCTACCTACATCTTAAATATGTTTAGTAGGTTAATAAAGAGACTATAAAAGCGAAGATCTAGGGAATATTACTTAAGGTATTCTATAATAACGAGCTATAGTTCCACTAGTCTCTAGTTTACCTAGGCGACTATTATTTCACTATAGTAGAACTAGTGAGATAGCTATTTAATTATACTACCACTAGAGTGATAGTTAACGTATAGGTATAAGTTAACCTTATTATTTTCCTTAGTATACTATAATAGGCTAACCTTACGTTAAGCGCTAAAACGGTCTTACTAAACAGTTATAGATTCCCCTTCTATAACTATAGGGGAGTAAAGGACTTAGTGCTTACTTAGGACCACTACGTTAGATTACTAGGGGTCTCTAACAATAAAAGTCACTATATACAGCTAGTAGGAGGTGAGGATAAAGAATTAGGCCTCTATTAGGCGTCCACTCTTATTAGAGAAGATAAGGGAGGGGATGTATTATATATTATTACTAAGTGTATAGGCAGCCACTAGTGTATAGTAGAGCACTTAAGCTAACATAGCCATTTCTTCTAATAGGGATTTAGCGGCTATAGTCATAGCTTCTTTACCTAAAGAGTACATATAGGGGTCTAACTTATACAACTCCTACACCTAAGCTAGTAAGACTATATAACGGTCTGTTAGGTCTATACACGCTATAACTTAGCTAGATAGTGAAATAGGGTTACTAACGGCGGTTAACTACATAGCGTTCTACCTAAACAGCTTATTCTAATAGTTAGTAAAAAAACACTCTATTATTAGCTTATCTAGGTCTATAGTTAAATCCTAACGCTTCTTTAGGGGCGGCTTTATAAGGGGAATAAGCTCTACTAAGAAGGTGTAGGCTTATATTATAACAATACTAGCTTTAATAAGGCGTTATATAGTGTTATTAGTGATTTTATTAGTAGGAGCTAACTATAGGATTTAGACGCGTTTCTCACTATAGGATTTTAGTATAACCAGGTTAGGCTTTAGGAGAAGTATAAAGCCTTAACGCTTTTTAGGCACTTTAGAGGATTAGCCTTCCTATATAGGCTAGTCTGCCTATTATATAGCTTAGTCCTAGCTAGGCTAGTCTTATATAGTCTAGGCTCCTTAGTCTACAGCTTAGTCTTTAGTGGGTTAGTCTCCCTACACGAGCTAGGTTTCCTACTCTATAGCTTAGCCTTTAGCGAGCTAGGCTTCCTACTCTACAGCTTAGATTTCTATATTTTCCTTATCCTATAGCTCTATAGTATTAAAACCATCTATTACTATGTCGATTTCCACACGCGTCTACTCATTAAGTTTAGTAACAATAAGAGCGACATACGTTATAGTATCGCCTTTAGGATAGTAGGGGCTATAGAGAGTGAGTTCTATAAGGATATATAATAGACGGCTTTTACTAGCGCTAGGATAACCACTAATAATAACTTTACTAGCTTTTATCTTAGTTAAGAGTGTAAGGAGGGGGGCGGGCACATCGTTATAGTCAGCCAGACTATTTAGACTAGGGAAGATAGAAAGGAGATTATAGTAATACTATACTAGGAAGTCCTAAAAGGTATAGATATACTACTAGAACATTCTACTATCTATTATAGCTTAGAGCTTATATATAGTATATAGGGCTTTCTACTTATACTTAAGCGTTATAGAGTCTAATTATATAGAGACTTAGACGACTATAGAGCCTTTAGACACTACCTCTTTAGCCTAGTTTATATCTATGTTAGTAGATCCTCTAGCTAGGGTAAGGAAACATACAGTAGAGAATTTAGACAGTTTCTTAGGGTAGTCTATTATAGGGAAGGACATTAGAAGGTAAGGGGCCCTATATACCTTCAAGTAGTCCAGTTAAATAGGGCGGCGAACTAAGAACATAGTATAGTAAAGCGTGACTCTAGGTGGCGGCGTAACGCGTATCCCACAGAACAATAAGCCTCACCCACTATACTGGTTTTCACTATCGACCACAGGGTAAGCCGTAATCTATACACGAAGGCGTTCATAATAGGGGTCTTCTTCCTCACTAGCCTAGTGGCATAACTACGTTATAACTTTATAGATATAGTAGGCGAAGTCTAACATTATAATATCGCTTAGATTAGTGGTCGCCTATTCTCTTACTATAGTCTCTAATACAAAGGAGGCTATAGTCTTACATATACTATTATAGATGGCTTTAAGGACAATGTTAGCTCACACTACGTTGTTATAGAATTCCGTCTACTAGGGCTCGCTGTCTTAGTCTTACTAGTTCACTATAGTAAGGGCGGCTACCTCCTCACTAAAAAGGACACTTAATACGTGATTTTCCACGTCTTAGTAATAGGTTATAAGATCTTCTATAACATAGGTAACGTGTATAGTGTCGTTTAGGTTTAACTACAGATAGGATTATACCTAGATACTAAACGTAGTAACTATAACCGAATCACTAACCGAGCTAAGTAGTTTATAATTTTCGTTAGTAATTTTAATAATTATATAGAACTCTATAGCTACACTATTAGTAAGGACCTAGCTATAGTTTACTACTTATTCTTTATTAGTCTCTATCTAAGGGGAGGGGAGTTTAAAGAACCTAGTGAGACTATTCACTTATATACTAATAGACGCTATTAATTAGTTATAACACATCTTATTATAAACACTAGCTAATAGGGATATATAGTAGTAGGTTTAGTTAAAGAAAAGGCTTATAATTAGTATAGGCTTAGGCCTCCTAGCCTTAGAGTCAGCTATAGGGAGCTATATATTATCCCTAGTTAAGTTATAGACATATATAGGCATTATAGTAGTGAACAGGTTATTCGGGGCAAGGTCTTAGTTAAGGTTAGGCTATATAAATTCAGTCGCGTTTAGGCTCTTATAAGATAGTGTAATATAGACGACCTCCTCCTACTTTACTTATTATACCTATTCCTTAATCTAGTTGCTAATCTTTATATAGTCACCTCTGATTTTTACTACTTCCTATAGGAAGGTGCGGCCTAGGCTAAAGACAAGAGCGGCTTTTAGGACTAAGATCACTAGAGTATTAACGTCCTTAGTCTTATAGGGGGTAGGGGATAGGGCAGTTAGGGTTAAGTAGAGGTCTAACTATCCTAGGAATATCACTTCCTATAGTTCCACTAGTGGCTTCTTATAATCACATACAAGACCCTCTGTGTTCATAGGAACAGCTAACTAGAATATACGAATCGTGCTATATTTATACTCTAGTAGACCCTAGACATAAATAGACAGGACTTAGTAGTCACCTAGGATAATTAACATATTAGTATAGGTCCTAAGGCCGATTTCCTAAGCGACTGACTATATATAGCTTATATTATAGCCAGGAGTTATAGTACTATTAATATAAACAATAGCAGTAATAGTTAGGGGCGTACTATAGGGATAGGCCGACTTTATAATAACTTAGCTAAGGGGGAGACTAGTTAGGCCGTCGTAGATAAGGTTAGCTAGCGCGATATTATCCTTAGGGGGAACATCCTTATCACCCTAACTAGTAGTGTCTTTATTAATATCACTACCTTTATCCTTAGTTGCTTTGTCTATGTCTTCCTTTTTAGTAGTGTCTTTATTAACATCACTACCCTAATCCTTAGCGGCTTTATCTATATCTTCCTTTTTAGTAGTGTCTTTGTTAATATTACTGCCTTCACCCTTAACGGCTTTATCTGTGTTTTTCTCTCTAGTAGTGTCTTTATTAACATCACTACCCTAATCCTTAGCGGCTCTATCCGCGTTTTCCTCTCTAGTAGTGCCTTTATTAATAATACTACCCTAATCCTTAACTAGTTCTTCTCCCTTAGTAGGATTTATTAGGGTCTTAACTTCTTCTACTATACTAATAGTTAAGGCGGCGATAGTAAAAAAAGGGGGGGTACGAATTATATAAAAGTATAAAAGGTAAAAGGGCGTAATAAGTATAACTTAGGAATAGTTAATAATAATTCTTAAACTTATATATAGAAGAAAAAAAAGGAGGGAGGTGAGTAATATTATAAGTTGTAATTATGTTTATATAATTATTATTAACTAGGTAAGGTATAAACACACGACGGCTAGCGGCCTTTAGGGTTATTGGCCCTAATAGCTAATAGACTATCGTATAATAATTTAGATTATTACTTAGTTAAGGGGATATGAAAATTTTTTAACTAAGTAGGGAAGAGGAATTAGTAGGAAACATATTAAATAGTGAAAGTGAATAGTAGGCTAGTAGTGTTATAATACGATTAGTGGTCTAATGTTAGAATAACACTATAGGTGATTATAAAAGAATTTTTAAAACTAGATTAATAAAAGATAGTGCCTAGCCTAACCTAAAGGGCGTAATAGGGCTAGGTTCATACAGCCTAGTATGCCTACTAAGGTGTGTCTACACGTCAATATAGTGACGGACGGCTTTAGTGTTATTATAAGCGTTAAAGGCGTCCTTATAAGACGAGTTTATATTACTATTTATAAAGATTAAAGAGTTTTAGTACGTCCTCTTATAATATATCCTTAGGTTCCTAACTATTATATATCTTATTATAGTTAAGCTATTTTACTAGGTATTATCACCTACGTCCTATATAGTGGTAGGCGATGATCTTCTTAATAATATACTTATCTATACCTCTTAGGGGCCTAGGGGGCAAAGCCACGCGCGTTCTAGCTAGGACGGGCTCTAAATATTTAATACTAAATTCCAGCCGCTAATTAAGGTAAGAGGGCAAGCTAAGCTCTAGCCATAGTAGGGAGACACGTCTTATAATAGGGAAAGGGCTAGCGCGTCAATAGGACAGCTTCGTTTAGTGATTAAGGTGATAGCTGTTAGCGCCTAGCTTAGCCAGTTTAACGTAAATAAGGTCACCCACATCTAATATAGGGGGTGTTTAGTGCTTTAAATTATAGTAGATTTTAGTATAGGCCACGGCTAGCTAGGCTATGTCCTAGGCGTTAGTAAAACGCGCCTTCTATAAAGACCTAAAATCTTTATCTTCTATAGTGGCCAAAAGCTATAGGAAGTAACGTAGCTTACGTCTATATAGTAGTTTAAACAGTAATAGGCCCGTCGTACTCTATACTAAAGTGTTTAGTAAGAATAGGACGTAGGGTAGATAGTAGCGCCACTATAATATATTATAGTAGCCTCTAATCACTAAACGTAGGCATAGTACTAGAGTCTAAATAGTGTGTTCACTTAGGCTGTTCGCTTATTAATAGTAGGCTGTAGTTAGGTTACTAGTAGTGTTTAAGGCGTCGTATAGCGCTTACTAAAGGTGTAACACGAATTTTAGATTAGTGTTATATATGAATTAGTACAGTATACTCTAGTCTAGATACACCTAACATACGTATTCTATTACCCACTACTTAGCGGACTAGTCTATCCAGCCCTCTAGGCATTAGACGAGGCGGGAAAATTTATTAACTATAATAAGCAAGCAGTCGATCCCGTCGTATTCTAGCAAGCCTATAACAAAGTCTAAACACACTATAGTAAAAGGGCATTTTAGTATAGGTACTAGTTATATGTTACTATAAGGCAGCGACCTTCTAGGTAGAGATTTCTAGCATTCTAGGCACATTAACACGTACGTAGTAATACAACGGCGTATATTATAAAAGAAAACATAATTATAAAGGAATTTATACGTGTATAGAGCTCCTCCTATATATAATTAGTCATTATATCTAACATAGATAACTTTATTAATTATCTTTTTAGGTATACATAAACGCTAGTTATTAGTATTATAAAAATAGAGAAGTTCTAAGTCACACTAAATAGTAAAATAATATAATATATCTAGTGCCTTATCTTATTATAAACACGTGTAGATTTTCTAGAAGGTTAGGTCTATTAGTAGTGCTTATATAATACAAGTTAATAAGTCGTCTATAAGGGGGGTGGTCTTTAGCTAGGGTGTTGTTATTAGACATAGCCTAGTGAGTATCACTTTAATAGCGTTGTGAATAGTAGGCAGTTAGGATAGGGCGTTAGTGTTAATATAAACACAACCTTCCCTATACCTAATTTTAATATTCTAACACTAATATTTAAGATATAATCGTTAATTTACTAACTAGTACTTACCTTTTAGCTTACTGTTTCTAATACTTATAAATATATCCTAAATTATAGTATAGTCGGATACTACTATAATCTAGGCGTAATCTAGGTAATATTCTAGCTTCTATAGTGCCTACACTAAGGCGGCTGTCTCTAGTTCTATTGTACTATAATTTTACTTAGCTAGTGATAGGCTCTTAGATAGGAACAGTATAGGGCGCAGTTTTCTATCTTTTTATATTTAGTAGAGGGTAGTACTAAAACCGCGTTCCTTACTACTATTAACATGCAATTTAAAGGGCTTATTGAAATCTAGGTGTACTAGCTTAACCGTATTAATAAGGGCGGTCTTTAATTTTTCCTATACCACCTAGTATTCTTCCCACAGTTGCCTAGTATTATCATTTTACTAGCGTATACACTCGGCCTTATAACATAGTAATAGGGTAGAAATATCCATAGGGGGTTTAGCGCTATAAGGGAAGGTGATTTTCACTACGTATAAGTCTTATATAGGGTTCTTAATTAGTGCGCACTAGAAGCCTTATACTTTTAACCTGTTTAATAGGTCTACTATAGTAGAGAAATAATTAATAAACTTATAGTAGTATCCTATAATACCTAGGCTAGCCTCTAGTTCCTTTAGGTTCCTAGGTATAGCTAGGTCCTATATTACCACTATTTTATCCACTAATATACTTAATCCTAATCATAAGACCTAATAGCCTAAAGCCTAAAGGCCGTTATATACAATATAACATTTAGCTAGTAATAAGGTGTAACTAGAATAGTGTAGGATATTAAAGCATAGGTCTAGGTGGTTAATATAATTATTAATATTCTACGAGTAGATAATCACGTCGTTAATATACACTAGTACAAACTACTAAAGGTACAGTTAGAATAGGTCTTCTATTTAGTGTTAGAAGAACCTAGGGCTGGTTACTAAACCTATAGTGCTCACTATAAGTCGCTTATAGCCGTGGTGGGGTGTAGTAAACGACGTTTTCCACCTATCTGACGGCTCGATTAGCTATTAGAAAAAACCTTTTACTAGGTCTAAAACTAAAAAGACAGTACTACCTTATAGTGATAATAAAATGTCGTCTTATTGTAGTAGTAGGTATACGTCTATTCTTAGCTTTATATTAACGTGTCTTAGGTCGACTACTATATAAGGTTTGCCTCCACACTACACTATAAATACTAGGGAAGAGACTAGGCACAGCTCCCCTAAAGGGACGTCTTTAACAATGCCGGCCTCCTATAGGGGGTCTAGGATCTTATCTATCTTAACGTAATCGCATCTAGATAGGGCATATAGGCGTTAAGTAAGGTCTAAGATATCTACTCCTTCCCTAAAAGGTAATAGGTATAGTGACACTATTATTAAATCTACTGATTCTAGGAGTAAACAGCTCTTAGTAGTATTAGATAAGGTCTTATAGTCTTATTATGTATTCCTCGCCCTAATAAGTGGCTATGTCTATAGAGCCGATATTAAATGTTTCTAGGTCTTCTAATAGTCGGATGTAGAAAGGGAACCTATCTAGGCGTTTAGAGTCCTTAGGCTAGTCTTCTAGGCTGTCGGGTCCTAGGAGGTCGCCTAACACAATAGCCATTAACATAGTGGTTCAAAACACCTCTATACTTATTATAATCTAAGCTAGGCTAAAGGTTCTAAGCTCTTATCTATAGAAGATACATATAGGATAGGGGCCGAGATTAACGAACAGTAGGGTAGATTCTTAGCCTATAATTAGAGTATTTAGGAGTAAGGTATAAGCTTATCCCACTAGCTTTAGTGTTAACACATAGCTGTACGTTTAAACTATAGCCCGAGTGCATTATAAGGGAATATTAAGACTATAGCCTAGTGGGATTATACACACTCTAGCTACTCTTAGATAATAGACTTTCGTAGCGCCGCTATTAATAGTTAGGGCTAGTGTTATAACGCGCTTATCTAGAAGTAACAGTAAGTCGGGTTTACTACCCTTACCCTACACAATATAAAGTTAGTAGTAATAAAGGAATCTTATGTCTAGTAGTAGACTATAGGACAAGTTATTAACGATTCTATATAGTGCTATATAGGAGGCTACGGATCCGTCCTAATAACGAAAATTCACTAGAATTACTATAGATTCTATAACTCATAGGCCTTTATCACTAATACTAGACAATTATAAGGGCTTTTACATCGNCACGTGTAGATTTTCTAGAAGGTTAGGTCTATTAGTAGTGCTTATATAATACAAGTTAATAAGTCGTCTATAAGGGGGGTGGTCTTTAGCTAGGGTGTTGTTATTAGACATAGCCTAGTGAGTATCACTTTAATAGCGTTGTGAATAGTAGGCAGTTAGGATAGGGCGTTAGTGTTAATATAAACACAACCTTCCCTATACCTAATTTTAATATTCTAACACTAATATTTAAGATATAATCGTTAATTTACTAACTAGTACTTACCTTTTAGCTTACTGTTTCTAATACTTATAAATATATCCTAAATTATAGTATAGTCGGATACTACTATAATCTAGGCGTAATCTAGGTAATATTCTAGCTTCTATAGTGCCTACACTAAGGCGGCTGTCTCTAGTTCTATTGTACTATAATTTTACTTAGCTAGTGATAGGCTCTTAGATAGGAACAGTATAGGGCGCAGTTTTCTATCTTTTTATATTTAGTAGAGGGTAGTACTAAAACCGCGTTCCTTACTACTATTAACATGCAATTTAAAGGGCTTATTGAAATCTAGGTGTACTAGCTTAACCGTATTAATAAGGGCGGTCTTTAATTTTTCCTATACCACCTAGTATTCTTCCCACAGTTGCCTAGTATTATCATTTTACTAGCGTATACACTCGGCCTTATAACATAGTAATAGGGTAGAAATATCCATAGGGGGTTTAGCGCTATAAGGGAAGGTGATTTTCACTACGTATAAGTCTTATATAGGGTTCTTAATTAGTGCGCACTAGAAGCCTTATACTTTTAACCTGTTTAATAGGTCTACTATAGTAGAGAAATAATTAATAAACTTATAGTAGTATCCTATAATACCTAGGCTAGCCTCTAGTTCCTTTAGGTTCCTAGGTATAGCTAGGTCCTATATTACCACTATTTTATCCACTAATATACTTAATCCTAATCATAAGACCTAATAGCCTAAAGCCTAAAGGCCGTTATATACAATATAACATTTAGCTAGTAATAAGGTGTAACTAGAATAGTGTAGGATATTAAAGCATAGGTCTAGGTGGTTAATATAATTATTAATATTCTACGAGTAGATAATCACGTCGTTAATATACACTAGTACAAACTACTAAAGGTACAGTTAGAATAGGTCTTCTATTTAGTGTTAGAAGAACCTAGGGCTGGTTACTAAACCTATAGTGCTCACTATAAGTCGCTTATAGCCGTGGTGGGGTGTAGTAAACGACGTTTTCCACCTATCTGACGGCTCGATTAGCTATTAGAAAAAACCTTTTACTAGGTCTAAAACTAAAAAGACAGTACTACCTTATAGTGATAATAAAATGTCGTCTTATTGTAGTAGTAGGTATACGTCTATTCTTAGCTTTATATTAACGTGTCTTAGGTCGACTACTATATAAGGTTTGCCTCCACACTACACTATAAATACTAGGGAAGAGACTAGGCACAGCTCCCCTAAAGGGACGTCTTTAACAATGCCGGCCTCCTATAGGGGGTCTAGGATCTTATCTATCTTAACGTAATCGCATCTAGATAGGGCATATAGGCGTTAAGTAAGGTCTAAGATATCTACTCCTTCCTAAAAGGTAATAGGTATAGTGACACTATTATTAAATCTACTGATTCTAGGAGTAAACAGCTCTTAGTAGTATTAGATAAGGTCTTATAGTCTTATTATGTATTCCTCGCCCTAATAAGTGGCTATGTCTATAGAGCCGATATTAAATGTTTCTAGGTCTTCTAATAGTCGGATGTAGAAAGGGAACCTATCTAGGCGTTTAGAGTCCTTAGGCTAGTCTTCTAGGCTGTCGGGTCCTAGGAGGTCGCCTAACACAATAGCCATTAACATAGTGGTTCAAAACACCTCTATACTTATTATAATCTAAGCTAGGCTAAAGGTTCTAAGCTCTTATCTATAGAAGATACATATAGGATAGGGGCCGAGATTAACGAACAGTAGGGTAGATTCTTAGCCTATAATTAGAGTATTTAGGAGTAAGGTATAAGCTTATCCCACTAGCTTTAGTGTTAACACATAGCTGTACGTTTAAACTATAGCCCGAGTGCATTATAAGGGAATATTAAGACTATAGCCTAGTGGGATTATACACACTCTAGCTACTCTTAGATAATAGACTTTCGTAGCGCCGCTATTAATAGTTAGGGCTAGTGTTATAACGCGCTTATCTAGAAGTAACAGTAAGTCGGGTTTACTACCCTTACCCTACACAATATAAAGTTAGTAGTAATAAAGGAATCTTATGTCTAGTAGTAGACTATAGGACAAGTTATTAACGATTCTATATAGTGCTATATAGGAGGCTACGGATCCGTCCTAATAACGAAAATTCACTAGAATTACTATAGATTCTATAACTCATAGGCCTTTATCACTAATACTAGACAATTATAAGGGCTTTTACATCGTCGTTACTATAATGTCTAGAAAATATTTTTTAGCCTAGTCTCTACTTATAAGACTCTAGCTAGACGTAGTGTCTAGTATTATAGTTAGGGTGTGCTTATTTATATAGATATAACTATAAAGGTAAGAATTAGAAGTGACTTAGTAATTAGTGTCTATAATCGTATAAACTATAGTTTATTTAGCTCGTCTTATAACACTATTCTAAGCTTATATAAGGCCTAGACTATTGAATTAGTCTCACCTTAGTGGGGCTGGCCTTATAGGCGCCCACTATAATCTTTTGCTAGAGACACAATTAGACTAGATAGTGCCTCTTTATCCACTTTATTAACTTAATTAGAGTCACACTTAACTTTAATCTATCCGTCTTCTATATGTATAAGATATACTTTAATAAGTTATACTAGCGGTTTAGCACTAAACACCTATTTATACTATTCTACTAATAGGGTCACTAGGCGTCCTATAGGGGCTAGTTTATCCTATAGGCCTCTTTTAGTAGGTAAGAGGTAATCCTTTTTTATATTATATTCACGTGCCTAACCATTATAGGGGTCTTTCTAGGTCTATAGGCGATCATTCCACAATCTACCCTTGTGTTTATTACGTCTATCCTCCTATAACACTCACTGTTAGTCACGAGGGTAGGGTAATAGGTCCCGTTAAACAGATTCATAATCACTATAGTCTCCTCCCTATTAGGGGTAACCTTCCCTATAGTTACTAAACCTAAACGCCCCTTTATTATAATGGGAAAAAACGTTATACTATTCACTAGCCTCACTATTCTATTAATAGGGGTATACTTCCTAGGGGGGGTCCCTATCCTAGGGCTAACATTAGTCCCTATATAGAGACTATACGTTTTATACCTTAACTGTTTATTCTATTATTTCTTTTTAGGCTTCCTATACCCTTTTAGCCCTATAATAGCGTATAAGCAGTAAGCGTATAACACCGTCCACAGTTAAATCGTCTATAGAGTCAACCAGCACAGCCAAGCTTAGGTCTGTATCCTAAAGGATATAGTAGGCAGTCTAATCCTCGTCTATACCGCTGGCTTTATAGTAGAGAGACTTCTTTCTATTAAGGTACTATTAGAGCGTTAAGACGTCCTCTATAGTAAAAGAGTGTTTAAGAGAGTCTACCTCTTCTATAATAGCGCTATAGTCACGTTTAAAGCGTTCTTATAGGAGCTTAATCTATAGATTTAAATCTTTTCCTAGTCGAGTCTTAGTGGATTCTAATAGGCTAATAAACTAAATATAACCGTCTAATTCCTAGTTAGAAAGTAGGCTAAAAGCTATATTCTAGAGAATAGCTTCTATACCTACCTAGCTAGCTATCTATTTAATCTAGTTAATATATAAGATAATGTCTATCTTCTTAGAATTATAGGCTAAAACCTCTAGCTTAAATTATTAGTAGAAGCTAGGAGGTAGCCTATCCTAACTATCCTAACCTTACCCTAAGGACATAGTAGGGGAATATAGATAGGAATAGTGACTTTCCTAATAGTTATAGTAATCTTTATAATAGTTATAGTAGGCTTACTAATATAGTAAGCCCCTCCTATAGTGTAGTAATAGCTGATTTTATAGTGAATAATAGGGATATAAGTGATATAAATTATTATATCTAATAGGGGATTTAAGGGGATTATTAATATTAGGTCTAGCTAAAAAACGTTAGAATAGATCCACTATATTAGATAGGCTATTTAATAGTGCCTAGTTTCTAATTAGGTCCTATAGGGTGTAAGCTTTAAGCTATTACTACTCCCTAGTCTGTATACTCTAGACGATCCTAATAGCCAGCTTAACTTTAGTACTATTAGCTTCTAGGATAGGACGGAGTTTATAACACACGTTTTTAGCCACTTCCTATTTAGTAATCTAAATCTATATAGCGTCTACCTAGTAGTCTAAGTTAGTATACTATATAGAGGGTATAGGATCTATTATAATAGGTAGACTAGAGGAAGATAAAATATAGGAAGGTAAGCTAGAGGTGATATTAATAATATTAATAAGGAAAGTTATATAAGAGGGAAGGCTAGAGGAAGATAATAATATAATATAGAATAAAGATTCTATTCCTAAGTCAATAGGGGACAATAGCCTTAAACACCACTATTAGTACTAATTAGGCTAAGCTAAGGTTAGTAATTATTAAAGAAACTTAAGAGGAGCTAGTAATAATTTCTATAGGGTTAGAGTATTCCTAGTAGAGGGTTTTTTAGATAGTAAGTCTAGTTTTATAAGGGGTTATTATTAATAATATATTTTCACTCTTTATAGCTCTCTTCTTTTAAATAAGGGAGGCCTAGTTAGGGGTCGAATATATAACTTAAACGAATAATGTCATCTAGGAGGTATAAACATAGGAGATGTGTTTTCCTCCTTAGTCAGTAGGAGTAGGGTTTACTCTATTTATTCTTCCTTATAAGGAAGGTATAAAGGGTTAACTAAACTACTTTAAGAGGGAATTAAGGTTAATTAAGATGTAGTTTCTAAGGGGGTAATAAGGTCCGTTTATTTAATAAAACAGCCGTATATATCTTAAGGTCTTATTTTCTTTAATTGTGGTTTTAATAGATTATAGTGTATTTAGTGGGTTTATTTAAATAATTTAGAGGTAAGATAGTTAAAGAAGGTAATAAGCTTTTAGGCTAACTAGAAAGGCTTAAAAAAGGCTATACGTCTTTAACCTATATAGACTAAGTAGGAAGAAATGAATTTCTTAAAGCTAAAATAGTAGTAGAAGTTAAAGATAGTTTATATCTAGAAAGACACACTAGGACCTCTTTATTTGTTTCTTATAAAAACACGTATATATAATAGTGTTAATGTCTTAATAACCACTAGTTTTAATAGGGTAGAATTAGCTAGGAGAGCTAGGCTTAATCCTATAGGTTAATCTTATTTCTTTCTAGGGAAAATCGATAGAACGATCCGTCTTAGGTGTAATATAGGGAGACAAAAAATTCCTATCGATTAAGTCAGTAAGAAAGTGAAGGTGTTACTACTATAATACGGCTTATAGAGCGAAAGGACAAGCGAAGTAAGGGAAAATAGGCGTTATACGGCCAGGTATAGACTAAAGAACCTAGTATAAAAAGTGTGATAATCAAGTAAGAAAGAGAGAAAGAGACTATAGAGGGGCCGAAGGTGGCGGCTAGTGAGGGGCATCCTGCTGACTCAGCTAGGAAGGCGTGCCTGCCAACACAGATCCTAGACTCTTGCACAACCCTTGAGCGCCGATGGAGCTCTTCATCGGGGAATGATCTAACTTGACAACACATACTTGTCCAGCGCTGCAATGTCCTGGTCGGGACTGTACCTGCCAGTAGGAAAGCGCCACGAGGGTATAAAGGACGGCACCGGGCTGCCGATGCGACCGGCGAAGCCAAAGTCGATGATGACGAGACGGCCATCGGCGGCCCTCATCACGTTGCTCGGGTGGAAGTCGCCGTGGCAGTAGCCCGCGCGATGCAGCGAGCGGAACGCCTCCCTGACGTCCTCGTACCGGGCGTGGAGCTCGCCGGGCTCCAGCCGCGCGAGCTCCTTCATGCGGTAGCCGTGCAGGACGCCGTCGCGGGTGACGATGGGGCTCGGGTCAAAGTCCACGACGGGGACGCCGAGGGTCCTCAGGTCGAGGAGGATGCGGAACTCGCGCTCGATCAGCCGGAGCGACAGCGCGTCGTCGGGATGGGCCAGCTTGAGGATGGGAAACGTACCGTCGTCGTCGTCGTCGTCGAGGCTTCGGATGGAGCCGTGGGAGCCGTAGTCGTGCAGCGTGGAGGACCGCCACAGCAGGGCCAGGTCGGCGGCCAGGGGCACCGGGACGATGTCGATGCCGGGGCCGAGGAAGGGGAAGTCGGCGAGCCCGGGGGTGTCGGGGGAGCCGGACCATCGGATGGAGAAGAGGCGGGAGTCGTACTCGACGAGGCAGTGGTAGGAGCCGCGCGGTTGGGCGGCGTTCTTGGGGGGGCTCGTGAGCTTGGCTTCGGCGCCGGGGATGGGATGGAGCATGGTTGGCGAGGTTCTTCCGGGGGGAGGACTTGGATGAGGGATGTCGGGCTACGTCTGGTGAGGCCCGGGGAAGCGCAGCGGGAAATGATGTCTAGGAGACGGGAAACGGTGATCCATCTTGGGTGGACAGGTCTTTAGGCAGCGATTTGTGCGACCAACTGTCAACGCGCCAAGAAGGAAGAAATACAAGTACGAAAAACATGGTGGTGATGCACTTTCTCGTGCTCTGCGGTGAAAGCAGGAGTAGAAAAAACGATTCATCTTTTATAGGGCATGAAAATAGTTGTAAGAAGTAGTAGCCATGATGCTGATAACGAAAGCAGTCGAGCATCGGATTCGCCTTCTGTTATACTCGAGAAGTGACTGTAGACTAGAATGGGACCAGCCACAGCAAGCACAAGCAGCGTGAATGTCCTGTTTACAGTTACCGTCACGGGGGCTATGAAAAGCTGATTCTCTGCCGCCATCATTGCCTACCTCGTAAGCCTATTTCTCTCGCTTCGTTTCCATCTTCCTGCACACTCCCTACCAAGACTCTTTTCTCTCTTGATCACAGAGCTTTCTATCTGCGCTCTGATACAGAGCTGGCGTGTGCACACCATGGCTGAAATCCCATTTGACGAGTACGTCCGCGAGTCTCTCCTGGTTTCCTGGCTAATTGAATAGCATCCTCTCCGACAAACTGTTCAAGTTCCTCGTCGGCCCGGAAAAGAAGGAATTCTTCATCCACGCCTCTCTCTTGGCTAGCCACTCCGACGTACTGGAGGCCCTGGTCCATGGTTCGATGACGGAGGCGGTCGAAGACTGCGCCGTGTGGGAGCACGTCGATGTTGCTACGTTTGTACGGTTTGGGCAGTACTTGTATACTGGCAACTACGAAGGCGAGGCACCATCCCAACGGAACAAAATTGAGGAGTTGATGAAGGTGGCAACGAATGCAGATGAGTCCGACTCCGAGCCCGAGCATTGCGACGAAGACTTCGAGCCGGTCTACCCATCCGAGAAAGACAGTCCTCAGTCCAAGTTTAAATCGCAGGTCCCGGTTTTTAGCAGACTCTTCGAACGCAAGCACGTGCCCGGCGACAAAGGCCCTCTAGTATCCTACCGCGACGTCCTCATCTCACACGCACGCATGCACGTGTTTGCCGAGTACTACGAGGTGATAGCGCTTGCTGACTTTGCCCTGAAATACCTGCACGAAATCCTGTGCAAGTTGATCTTGTGTAAGGAGCGCGTGCCAGACCTGATGGCGCTGCTGCGATACTGCTACGAAGAGGACGACAGGCCTTACCTTCGGGAGCTGGTGAGCGAGTATGCGGCGTATTGTGCGAAGCCGCTGTGGCGTTTCAGCGAGTTCAGGGAGTTGCTGGAACAGGAGGCGGCGCTGGCGGCAGCGGTGATGGGAAATGTGATTGAGAGGGTGGACTGAATCAGGCAGGAGGATGACGCAGGAGATGGTAGATGATGAAGCTAAATATTGATGTAGCTTCTAGCGCGTTCCATGTCCTAGTAGGGTAGTTACCCCGCATAGTTTAATGCCGAGAATTATTTGCAATGGAGCCTCGGCGGCAACGCGTACCTGCCCGTCTCGCCCAGGATGACGACGAATATGACAAAGAAGACGATCCACGCGTAGCGCTCGTACACGAGGATGGCGCCGAGCCCGACCAGCGCCACCAGCCACGCCGCGACGGCCAGCACGACGATGCCCAGCGCGAGCGACACGCGGCCGCCGGACGCGGCCGTCAGCGCCAGCCCGCCGGTGATGCACGACACGGCGGCCCAGCCGAGCTGCTGGACGCAGCTGAGCGCCGCGACGAGCTTGCTCGGCCACCAGCCGAAGGAGAAGCGCGACGCGCTCATCTGGCGCAGGCCGGTGGCGGCGCCAAAGGTGGCGGCGGCGCCGACGACGGCGCCGCCCAGCAGCGAGGCGAGGACGGTGACGAGGAGCGAGCGGCGCAGGTCGAGGCCGAGCTGGCGGCCGAGGAAGCCGGTGGCGAGGCACGACGTGTTCATGCAGCCGCTGGCCCAGAGGAGCGCCATGGAGAGCTGCTCGCGCGCGGGGACGACGCGCTGCCGGTCCTCGGCGCGCTTGCGCTCGACGGCGTCGGACTCGATGCCGAGGCGGCGGTCCATGCGCGCCTCGAGGTGTCGCAGGCGGGCGAGCAGGCCGCGTGGTGGTGGAGGTGGTGGTGGTAGTGGTGGTGGTGGGAGGGAGGGCGAGGAGGCATCGTCGGTCTTGATGGTGGTGGTTTCGTCGACGGGGGGCCGCGGCTTCGGGTCCTTTTCACGGTCGTTGGGCGGCGCGCGGCCAAGCTCGAGATCGGCCATTTTTTTTATTTTATTTTTTTTTCCTCTTTTCGTTGGCGCGGCCCGTGGATCGAGGATGACCGGTGGCGGCCGGCAGGATGCCTGTCGTGATGATGTAGAAACAGACAAGCAGAAACCAGAGTCAGCGACGTTTGTCATCCGACCACCGGAACGGCCATGTGGGCCGTCATCACCATTACAGCGTCATCCGGACCAAGGTTACATGGCCAAGTGCAAAGGCACAACCGAGATACTGTTTTCTACTTGATATATGCCATGAATATTTAATTAGAGAGATGATTATTCGTCATCTTCCTACACATCATTACCTCTCAGGCTCCTCGGTAGCTAAAAAAAGCTGCCAAACCACCCAGTTGCTAATCACCGTCGTATACTAGCTTGGCCACTACCATTCGTATCAATAGACGGCAAGGCAGAGAGTATTCATTTCGTACATGCAGGTGGAAGCTTGTGTAAATTGCTCATGGCCACATGACATTGCAAAGACCGCTGATATTGTGCAACTCATTTTTACTTTGAACTTTGGAGTTGAAGCAAATGCCCTTAATCCGCACTCTCGTCTGTAAACGCAAATCCCGCATCCATGACGCTCTTTACCATGAATCTGTCTTGCCCACGAGCCTCGGTTGCTCTTCTAATGTCGTGGACAGTCCGGCGCAGCCACTTCTCGCGAGGCCCCCAGAAAGGAGGCCGATTGTGGCTCTCCGTCTCTCCTTCAGCACTCATGCACCACCTATACATTTCATTCATGTACTCTGCATCAGCGGGGTAGCTGAGCTTGTGAAAGCCCTTGTCTTCTCCGCGGCTCTTCTTGTTTGTTTCCACCCAACTGGCCATCTCCTCACGGGGCGGGAGACATAGGCGACCGGACCAGACCCTTGCAATAACAGCAGCCTGAGTTTCGGCGAACGGAAACGCGACGACCCGCAGGGGTAGCATGACAAAGGCCAAGGTTGGGTGGTCGACATGAAATATGTGCTGATAGGTCAGCGTGTTGCCGTCGCTACGGTCTGGCCCAAAGCCCTGGACGCCGGACAAGAACGGATATTCATAGTCGTATCCTGTGCAGAATATGATGCAGTCCACGGCACTTTCTTCATGTCCGTTGGCAAATAAAATAGACCGCTTCTCTGCGTTGACTTCGACGATAGGTGGGAGAATCACTCGGCCTTGTTCGAAGCATTTGGCTCCCGGGGAGACTCCCGCAGACGATTTCTGGGATATCAAAAGAGGGCTCGCGCACAGGGACGCCACTGCGTTAGCAATATCAACGCCTGAAGACGAAAAGCCGACAATCACTACCTTCTGCAATTGCGATCATTAGACAGCGTCCTAGCAGCTGGGGGCACGAGGAGTACTTGCCTTGCCCCGAAAGTCTTCCGGGTCTCGAAAGAATCTTGAATGCAAAACTGATTCGGGGTCCAAGCGCTTCCAGTCATCAATTCCGGGGATGGAAGGTTCGTATATCTTGTTGTATCGGCCATTTGCCACAATAACGGCATCGTAGCAGTGCTCAAGGACCGTCTGACTGTCGAGGTCGTGGACCCTCAGCCTCCAACATGGTCCGTCCTCCTGAAGCGTAGCAGAGACATCCGTCACTTGCTGTCGATATCTGACGAGGTGCAAGACCCCTTTTCCATAATCTTGTATATACTTGAGCACTTGTCCCGCATCTGCCAGCAACGGCGTCCCTTCAGGAAAAGGGCGTTTGTCAAACTGCATAATCTCGCTCGGTATGTTTGACTCCATGCCAGGGTAAATCGGGCTGGGAAAAGCAGCCACGTCTGTGGGCGGGGAGGTAGCGTCGGTGTTCCAGATGCCGCCGACATTACTTCGTTGCTCGAAGATTACGATTTCGGAAGTGGCGCCTTCAGACAAGAGATGTCTAGGCGTAATGGCCCGTCAGTTTAGAATCACCGGCCATCGAATCAGGCCGCTCACTTGGCTGCGGCAATGCCACTTGGTCCAGCCCCAATGACGGCAACCGTTTTGTTGGTGCGGGCAGTGCCATGGTTGGATGCCTGATCGCCGTTGAAGGTCAGCAGAAAGCGAGCTGAGTGAGGCCTGGACCAAAGTTGATTAAAAATCTTACATCCATTCGAAAGAAGTTCAAAGAAATTCGCTCAAACAAACTCGTGCTTTCTCGAGGGCCAAAGTCTTCTCTGGATTGCATCTACCAACCAACTTGATTGCCTAAGAAAGCTAGCATTTTTATTTAATTAAGCACGTACCAATGGCGGTGGCTTAGCTAATGTGAGACGGTAGTGGCTTATTAGCTAATGTGTGACCATCGCCCAATCGCCCGACCTTGACCGAGAGCGGGCCAGCGTCAGACTTGATCATCTTCCAACCCACCAAAGAGGAAGTCATGATTTCATCGTCCCCAGAAATCGAGGCTGAAGGGTCCGCCTCGGGGCGATGAGTTGGCCCAGCCTTATCCGACCGACGGCCAAATCCAGCATCCATGGCCCGCCCGTGGCTTAGCAGCGTACACTGCCTTGCGAATCGCCAATCACCCGTCGACCTTGACCATGTATTCTACGCCACTTACGAATGTGCCTGGATGGCGTGAGTAAGCTCACCAGCTTCAGGTTCTGGCCTTGCTATAAGTACCGCCGACTGTTTGTTGCTGAAATGCAAAACATATCGCACACATTCGCAAGCGCAAGTTTGTCGCAATCCATCATAAGCCATCACATCCATCACAATCCATCACAACCCGTCACAATCCATCACAGTCAAAACACACAACATGGGCATCATTTCTTCATTAAAATCCAAGACGGGACTGTCCAAGTCTGAAGACCACTGGAACTCCGAGTCCTCCGCCGATGAGAAAGACAGCCCCGCCGGCGGCTCTTCCTCGTCGTCCAGCAGCTTCCTCCCTACCAGCACCCTCGACGTGCACGCCATCGGCTACGACACCAACCAGGCCCTCACCGGCAAGACGCTCGAGAACATCACCGTCTACCGCGCCGACTCCCACCAGGCCGAGTACGTCTCCGTGCGCCGCAAGCGGAGCTCCAACTCGTGCGCGCTCGTGCGCGCCGCCGACCCGGACCGCACCCTCATCTCCACCATCTACCGCATCGGCCCCGGCCGCCACCCCAAGATGCACATCCTGCCGGCCAACGCCCGCGTCACCGTCGACGCCGCGCTGCTCGCCGACAAGGCCGTCCCGGGCGAGGAGGTCACCGTCCGCAACCGCTCGCTGGCCTCGCGCGCGCAGGTGCTCGACACGGCGGCCCACGGCAAGTTCGCGTGGCGCTACGGCGGGCGCGCGGAGCGCAAGGCGGCGGGCGAGGACGGCGTGGACTCGCTGCTGGTGATGGAGAGGTGCGCGGACGGCGCGCGCGTGGCGCAGCTGGTGCGGAGCGCGGAGCTGCGGACGCCGGGCACGGTGAGGTACTCCGGAGGGAACGGCGGGCGCTTGATGGTGGACCTGCACGAGTGGGAGGACAACGACAAAGCTGGGGCGGCGGACATGGAGGCGTTTGTGGTTGCGAGTTGCATTTTGATGCTAAAGAAGGAGGCGGATCGGTTCATTGATAACAACATCGCCGCTGTAGTGTAACGGCGCTGGGTTAAATACTACTGTCGACTGTTTGTACGAGAGGTACGCACATGATGTTTATAGCAAGCTGTCTCTATTTTTGTATTCACTTTGGGTGGTTTTGAAATTGGACGGGTTTGACAATCGTGACCGCGCCTGACAAAATATCTGCTGACATTGAAGTAAAGGGGTCTCGCCCGTGCAAGTATCGAGAATCATTTGGGAATGACAGAGTTGTAAGATATCATGCTTCCCACCATTTTCTGTTTTTGTAGTTTTTTTTTACTATCCTTCTCATCGGTTACGGCCATCTCTGTTATATTTTTATTTCCGTCGTATCGTATCGTTGAAAAGACGTAAACAGCGGCATGGGGACTATAGGGTAGCTCAGTTTGGCTATAGCACAAGATGTAATAATCTCCGGACGTGACCTATGCATCAACACCACACACTTCTGGCTCACAGAGCTTCGCTCTTTTTTTTCCGCGACTTTGAAAAATATTTTCTATATCCAGAGCCCATGCTATTACAAGTGTAATGGCGCTGTGAGGCCCGGCATCTGCTCCGTCGGAGTTGTGGGGTTAGCCGAGGTACTATTTTGACGCCCTGGCACTTCCCCAGACTCGGCAATGTGCCGATTCTCTTCCATCTTTCCCGGCGGTACACCTTGTTGACGATATTCTTGCGCAAAATCTAGTCGATTAATCTCAATCATGGATCAGATTGATCGGGTTCTTTACAAATACGCAGCCGAGGGCAACGACACCAAGGACAAGGTCTATGGGGCCTCGTTTGTCGTCACTGACCGCGATGGTGAGTGTCCGGTTCTTCAGCACTTCATTCCGATACTAGTCAAGTCCTGATAACCATCCCAAGGCGTCATTTACTCTGGTTCTTCCGGGCGAATCAGCTCGGATACCTCCGCTCCGGCCTTTACAGACCAGTCCTTCAGCTGGGTCGCCTCCCTCACCAAGCTCCTCACATCTACCGCGCTTCTCCAGCTGGTAGAGGACGGCAAGCTCACGCTCGATCAGGACCTGCGTCCCATCGTGCCCTACCTCGCCGAGGTGCAGATCCTGGTCGAGTTTGACGAAAACGACAAGCCGGTCATGGAAGAAAACAAGAACCCCATCACACTACGGTACGCAGCTCCCACCACCACCACCACAACAACACACCACACAGGCACCTCCTGACCCAGAAACGACAGCCAGCTCCTCACGCACACGGCCGGCTTCAGCTACGAGTTCGCCGACCCGACGCTCCTCAAGTGGTCGCGGCAGCAGGGCCGCCCGGTGTGGCGCATGAGCTGGTCGCGCGAGGAAGTCTCCACGCCGCTGCGCTTCGCCCCCGGCACCGGCTGGGGCTACGGCGTCAACACGGACTGGGCCGGGCTCGTCCTCGAGGCCGTCACCGGGCGCACCCTCGGCGCGCACATGAGCGCGCGCATCTTCCGGCCACTCGGCATGGCCGACTCGGGCTTCCGGCCGGGGGCGCAGCAGCAGCAGCAGCAGCTCTCGCACACGGCGAACCGCACCGTGCGCGCGGCGCTGCGGGACGCGCGGACGGGCACGCTGGCGGACGCGGCGACGTGGGTGATGCCGACGGAGCACGAGGTGGAGAGCGGCGGCGGCGGGCTGTTCACGACGGCGAGCGACTACGCGGCGTTGCTGCGCGGCTTGCTCGCGGGGACGGTGCTGCGGCCGGAGACGGTGGCGGAGATGCTCCGGCCGCAGCTGGACGAGGCGACGGCGGGGTACCTCGGGGTGCTGGCGTTCCACCCGTCGGTGCACGACACGTTCGCGCCCGAGTTCACGGGCGGCCCGATCCCGCTCAACCACGGCCTCGGCGGCCTCCTTAACTTGGTGGACGTCCCGGGCAAGCGCCGGGCGGGGAGCAGGCCTGGAGCGGGATGCACAACTGCCGCTGGGTGAGTGGGGACTCTCTTTGCTTTGGATGGGAAAATGTTACTGACGCGGGGCGTGAAAAAAATCATGTAGTGGATTGATGCTAAAACTGGCATCGCGGCCGTGCTGGTTGTCAATATTCGTCCGAATGGGGACCCGGTCGTGGCGAGGCTGTACGATGAATTGGAGCTGGCGACGTACGAGGCGTTGTCTCGTCTGCCGAGCAAGATTTAGGATCAGAAGAAGACGCGATATGGGCATTGACGGACTACGGCCGACGACAGAGGGACGGGACGCCGAGACACCTGCGTCTCATCACCGTAGTTGTGTTACGTCTGTGCGAGACGGAGACTTTGCTCGAGAGATTTTCAGCATGTTTCAAGCAAACGTCACTTTTTGTTTCCATGAATCAACATCCCAAGAGAGTGAAAAGCTATGCGACCCTCAAGGTGTTCGTCGGCCTTGTCCACGTCCTCAGAAGCCTTGGTCTCGCTGCGGCACCCGCATCCAAGACAAGACGTTGTGCCTAATTTAATGTGACAAGACAGCCACGAGGCTGTTTCTCATCTGCATAATCCGTACAAAGAACGACCCCTCACGTGTGCAAGTCTAAGACCTGTAGGTGACTGAGTCCTCTGCTTTGCTGATGGACTGACCGCTGGGGGACTGGACGACGAAACATTGTGGCGCACATTGTAGAAAACGGTCGCAAAAACATGAAATGATCGACAGCGCCCGGGACCCAGTGACCAACCTTAAGTTACTGATATGCAGGCAAGCCGAAATAGTTGGGGCTGGAGCATGCCTTGTACGGAGGTAGAATTGCCTGGTTTGGCAGAGGCCGAGCTGGCCTACCCTGCAGCCCATGGAGGTGCATTCACGTCGCGGCAATGTGATGATGGGTATATGACGAGGGAGACGGGATTTTTTCGTCTTGATTCCCAGTCTACTTTGTCTTTTCCATGACAATGATGAGCAGCTCCTGGTGAGTGAAGCAAAAGGGAAGGCTGGATGCCCAACCAATATCAACCCTTTTCTAGACATGCAGTAGTGACCATCTATCACCTTCTCCGGAGTCTGCAGTAGCGCGCCTCATCACCCCAACTGTCTCACGCAGGCGCCATTCCCCTCTCATTCTCTCCTCTCCTCTCCTCTCCTCTGCTCTACTTGACCAGCAGAGCATCGATTGGCCCGCCGCCCTGCGCTCCTTGCGCCCGCCGTAGTGCCCGCAGAGGGCTGTCCAGGTTGGGGATTACGGTTCAGGCGCCTCCGATCCCTGTCTAGTTATGTCTTACTATGGCCATGTAACACGTGTAGGGCGAAAGTTGGTTCTCTGGGGCTTGCTTGTTGAAGAAGGTCGCCAAGATGCCACTGCATCGACAAGTCTCTGCAAGTCACTCCAAGAGAGATGCGCATGTTAAGAGAGGCAAAAGAGTGAGCCAGCCATCTTGGTCCGTATTGACGGCTATGACCCCTGTGGCAATTCTTTATTATCCCGCAGGACGGCACGGACAGAGAGACAGGCAGACATAGGAGGGAGGCATCCATCGTCCATCCATCTTACCCCCCTTGTAATTTCTATTTACAGAATCAACCCGCTTACCAATATCCTGCAGGCTTAGTGCGGATCCCTGCATGGCCCTTCTTTCAGACATCCGGATGCATTCAGCTCTGCTTCAAGGGCGCAGTGTGATGCAGGAGAAGCACTGCTGCTATCCGTTGGTGAGCCATTGAAGCAGAGCCAGAACGGGCAGACTGCAGTCAATGTCTTGCTCGGAATTTTGGCGAGGCGGGCAGTCTGTTGAGGTGCCGACGACAATTGGATCACTGGCTGGGTAGATATATGCTCCAAGATGCACGATAAATAGCCACCGTCCTCTCTTGGAGTGGAAATATCTTTGGCAAGCCAGGACTACTTTTACTCCAAGCCTCCGTCACTCCTACTTCAGACTTCAACTGCTTCTACCCAGGCTCACCTACTTCTACGCCCAGGCACACCTACTCCTACTCCAAGCATCAGTCACTCCTACTCCAAGCTTAAGTCACCCCTACGCAAAGCACCAACCACCCTACCAGGGCACCTCCTCGTGCCAAGATGCGTCTGTCCATCATCGCAGCGGCCCTTCCTCTGGCCTTGGCGGCCCCTGCTGCCGAGCTGGCTCCTCTCATAGTGCCGAGGAACGCGCAAACCATTGACGGCAAGTACATTGTCAAGTTCAAGGACAGCTCGAGCATGCAAGCCGCCCAGACGACGGTGAGCGAGGTCGAGCACGTCTACAGGAATGTCCTCAACGGCTTCTCGGCGAAGATGACGGCGGATCAGGTGACGGAAATGCGCAAGAATCCGGATGTAGGTAGAGCCTTGGAGCGTGCTACAATGATATACTATACTGACCGGGGGATGGCGACTTCAAAAAAAAAAAAAAAACAGGTCGAGTTTGTTGAGAATGATTCGATTGTCAGCATCAACCACAATCACGGCAACGACGACGACGACGACGACGATGATGATGACGATGGCATCATGGAGCAAAAGAGGGCACCATGGGGTTTGGCCCGCATCTCCAGCCGCAAGAAAGGCGCCACTTCATACTTTTATGACGAGAGCGCCGGAGAGGGCGTCTGCGTTTTCATCCTCGACACGGGCATCTTTGCAGCACATCCCGTACGTTGAGACTTCCCCCGTTTTACCCCCCTCTCCCCCCCGAACCAGCCGGAGAAGCCCAAGCAAGTTTTCCCACAGTCACAACTGACCAAAAGGATGAAAACCACACCAGGACTTTGAGAATCGCGCCAAGCAGGTCATCAGCTTCGTCGGCGACTCCCCCGGCGCGGACGGCCACGGCCACGGCACGCACTGCGCCGGCATCGTCGGGTCCAAGACGTACGGCGTGGCCAAGAAGGCGACGATGATCGGCGTCAAGGTGCTCTCGGACAATGGCCGGGGCCTGCTCAGCACGGTCATCGCCGGCCTCGACTACGTGAAAGGCGAGGGATCCTCCAAGGCGGACTGCCCGTGTGGCCGCGTCGCCAGCATGTCGCTCGGCGGGCCCCGGTCCGACAGCCTCAACACGGCCGTCGCGGGGCTGACGGACGCGGGCGTCGCGGTCGTGGTCGCCGCGGGCAACGAGAACATGGACGCGTGCCAGACGTCGCCGGCTTCGGAGCGGAGCGCGTGTGCCGTCGGCGCCACGGACCGCAACGATGCGCGTCCGCGCTTTTCCAACTGGGGCGCATGTGTCGACGTTCATGCCCCGGGTGTCGAGATTACCTCGACCTGGACTGAGAACGGAAATGTGCGTCTTCTTCTTCTTCTTCTTCTTCTTCTTTATCTTTGACCCCATCCCACGCCGTGCTGCTGGACCGTATATGAAAAGAAATCTAACCTGTCCACCTGCTTCTAGCACAACTCTTCCGGCACGTCCATGGCGGCGCCGCACGTCGCCGGCGCCGTGGCCGGCTTGATGGGCAACGGAATCGTCGGCGCCCGAGATGCCTGCAATTACATCAAGCGCCATGCCACCAAGGACGTCTTGACCGGACTTCCACCGGGCACCGCCAACTCTCTGCTCTATACCGGCTCGTTTCAGGCGTCGAGGGGTTGATGACATACATACAGGCAGAACTTGGGGACCAGGCGGAGAAAGGAGGGTTGTTTTTGGGACTTGAGCTTTTTATACGTTTTCTGTCTTTTTTTTTTACCGTGTGTATTCGTCTTCCCTGCTAGTACATAAATGACTCGTCTCGTTCAACTTTCCACAGCCCAACACACCATTGATGGCGGCCAGCTGAAGCCTCACTCACCCTCCAGCTGGGTCAAGCTTGTTGGCTTGTCTTGGCCTCGGCAGCAGATTGATAAACCAACTCACAGAGAACTCACGTCACCGACAAGAGGGGTGGCAAGTCGTGATTTGGTAAACTCGTCGGAAACCGCACCCGGGAGGGCGGCGGAGCCAAGCTGAGTCGCGTACGAACCGTAGAAAACACGGCCTTTCGGGTACACGGGCAGATAAAAATCGGAAAAGGAATCTAAGCAAAGTAAAGAGCTTGGAGATGCTTGTTGATCGAACGAGGGCGTTGTGCGGGGGAAGTTGGTTGTGCAAGTTGGTTGTGCAAGTTGGTTGTGGTCAAGTAGCCGGTTCGGCCAATCGGCGGATGGTGACAAGTCAGCGGGGATGTAGAGATTTCTTTCTTCTTTTTTTTTTTTAAATACATATATATATATATATATATATATATATAAATTGACAAAGAAACGAGACATGCTACTGCTCATGCTACCCGAGGCCAGAGAAGAAGAAGAAGAAGAAGAAGAAGAGGGAGAGGGAGAGAAGAATGATGATAGAGGGTAACATGAGGAATCCAGAAAACTGGACTCGGGTACCAGCTCCGTCAACTAGTTAGTTAACGTAGTTACTTGGTTTCTCTATGGACATGGATGGTATGCCAGGAGTCATGGTGGACTGGGAGGAGGGAGGAGGGAGGAGGGAGGGAGGGAGGGATGGGTGATTCCACAGTGGATGGGCATGGCAGCTGCAGCAGGTTGACGAGTTGTCACTTGCAGATTTTTTGAAAAAAAAAAAAAAAAAAAAAAAAAAGTCAGATGCATTCCATGACTGATTTGGACTGGGTGGCACGGACTGGTTCATTGAGCCGACTGTACGAATAGTTACATAGTTTACTATGGCTCATGGTTTTGTTTTTCATTATCGGTAGCTTGCCTTTATTATGGTTTGTTTGTGAGTCAACGGCGAATCTACTAGTCTAACCGCTTTTGATCAAGTACACGACCTCACCAATCCAAGTACAACAGGGACCGTTGAATTGTAGTTGTCAGTCTCACGCACATGCTCAAATCTTGACATGGTTTTTTCTTCTCTCTTTTTCCTCTTTTTCTCTATTTTTTTTTTTTCCCCTCCTTTCTTTTCTACGCTAGACCGACGCCGTCAACGACAACTTGCCTTGAATATAGGCAGTTCCCCATCATATCAGACGAGCACCAGAGCCCTACGGTGACGACGCAGCCTGGTTGGTGGCTTGCGTTGCCTGGCGGGTTCTCGTCTAGCCCAAACCACTGAAATCATGTTTGTTTGCACTGGTTGAGCAGGATGTGATTTACAGTTTCGCCTGATTAGGCAGAAACGGCTGAACTTATAAAAAAAAAAAAAAAAAAAAAAAAAGGAAAGAACGAAAGAATAGAAACAGGCTGACGCGTGCACGCCTTGTCACCGTAGCGTGCGCGTCCTTCACGTAACCACAGCTTTTCTTTTCTTTTCTTTTCTTCTTTTTCTTTTAGTCAATTTCCTCCCTGCCCAGCCCTTCCTGGCAAGGAGACGAGACAAGCTTCTCTTTACCGTGAACCGGTTTGTGGCTTGGCCGTGAACCCGTTGCTTGTCTCAGCCTTGGCCTTGCCCGCCGCCGTGAGTCACCGTGCCTCAGGCAGGCCAGGCAGTCACAATAAAAAGCCCAACTAATGAATTATTAGCACCAGCCGTAACGGTATGCGTCATAAGGTCTAGCTACCTCTTACCTAGCTTATAACTACCTATTACCTGCCTGGACTACTTGCCTAGGTTAGAGGTACCTGGCAGTACCTAGGTAGTTGAGAACTATCTACAGTACCTTAGTAACCTTGCTTGGTACCTGTTAGCCCCAATGCCCAATGACCGTCATCAAGTACCTCGCCCACCTTTTCACCGCAACATGGTACCTCCCCTTCCCTCCCCTCCCCTCCACTCCCTTGAACCACAGCTCCGGGTGCACCTCCCGCAACCACGCGTCTCGGGATTTTCACCTGTTAGTTACCATCTATCTACCTTTTTTTTTTTTTTTTTTTTTTTTTTTTTTTTTTTTTTTTTTTTTTTTTTCTCTCTCTCTCTCTCTTTTTTTTTGTCCTCGTCTATCAAGGTGGATACGAATCACCGGTGACTCGCATCCCTGTCCTTCTCTTCTCCCTGTCCGGGCGTTGTCTAGGCGTCTGTCTCAGTCTCGGCTGCCGCAGCTACCTCCGGACCAACCAATTCAGCAGTGTACAGCGTGCAACGACGTACACAAATCTGAAAAATCTTGACATTGTCCATCTTCTATATAATAATCCCGTCTCCTCCCATCCATCTCATTTGTTCCTCCTCCTCCTTATCACAGTCCAAAAAGCATCTTTACACCAGCTTCCAGCTATTACCTGCTACTTCTACATACCACCACCACCACTTACACACCAACATCACCAACATCCAAGAACCGACCATCACCACCACCACCACCACCACCATCACCATCATGTCTGCTGCTCAATTCTCCAACGGCCTCGGAACCATCCGCATCGCCGACCGCGACCACATCAACCCCATCCTCCACGGCATCCTCTACACCACCGACCCCAAGGCCCAGGTCGCCGTCCTCCAGCAGGAAAGCCGCCGCTCCTCCGTCTCCTCTTCCCTCCCTTCCTCCTCCTCCGCCTCCTCCGTCTCCTCCGTCTCCTCCTCCGCGCCCCTCTTCTCCTCCTTCCGCAAGAGCTCCGTCGTCTCCCCCGACGCCGTCACCCACGCCGCCTACTCCAAGGACAAGAAGCGCTCCAAGTCGTCCCTCTTCGGCATGGCCAGCTTTGGCAAGAACCGAGGCGTCCCCAGCGTCACCAGCGCCATGTAAAGAATGATTTACATGAATTTGTTGGCATAAAAGACCACCGCTGCCGTCTCTTCTCTTCCATTGACGACCTTTTTTACGACTTATACCATATAATGAATGACTTGAGACAGGCAGGAGGCTCCTCGGGAGCTTCCTAGCTCATCGCTACCCTTCTTGGATACACATGGCATTGGAGTTTTTACTATTTTGCACTCGCATTTAATCCTAGACGGTGCAGCTTTTTCTTTTTTTCTTTGTTTGCAGAATATTGTCGGGAATTCCATTCCCTTGAAACTGGCTACACAAATAATTCTCATTCTGGTCTCAACAACAGTCCACCACTCGAGGGTAGCAAACTCGGATCTGGACTACGAAAATAATCTTGCCTTTCAGCTTTGAATGTTGACGAAATTATCAAACAATCATCAAACACCATTCATTCTTTCCATTCCTCGTTTCTTGTGACTTGATCAAATACCTGCGGTGACGACAATAGCTGCTGTCGTAAACGCGGTACATCAGATTGTACCAAATAGCAGTCACTACCTTCACACCATGTCTGATTACGATGTCCTATTCATGCCTACCTCGCCAAATCGTCTCCTTCTCAAAAACTATCATCCATAATATTCTCATTCATCTTCACTATCGTCGGGCTGTACTCGGAAGACGCTGGGTTCGCCCCTGCATCCGTCAAAATATCGTCCACTATTCGCTTGCTAGCCTCTCGGGCTGCACGCCACTCTGTTAGCACGTGTACGACGATTTGCAACGTTTCTTCACTTTTGAGTCCACATCCCATACAACGCGGTCTCGATCTGCCGGCCTCCAGGATCAAGCTTGTACGTAAGAAAAACGCGGCACCCGGCAGGACCTTGCATCGAATCGTCACGCCAAAGTGGATGGTGGCGTCGATAATGCTCACGTCCAGGGTCCAAAAAATTGACAAAGAAGCATAATCGTGAAATGGGTAGATAAAGTGACGAAATGCAAGTGAATAGGAAGAAAATCAGCGTACCTGGTGTTTGTAATAGCTTGGACGGTGGCAGCGCAAACTGTATCGTCTTCGGCGGGCTCATGCCGCCATACAGGTCGTCATCGTCGTCCTCGTCGCTCTCCCAGTCAATCTCGTACTTTTGCTTGCCCTTGAGCGAGCCATCTGCCAGCGCCTGCCGCGTCTTCCTGCTCATCGGCGTCTGCACGCTCACGCCTGGCGTCCTCGGCCCGCGGGAAGCCGACGACAACGCAGCCGCCGCCGCTGCCCCGCGCCCCGGCGTGAACCGCCGCCGCGACTCCTCGGCGGCGGTCAGCGACTTGTACGGCGACATGAACGCCTCGCTGCGCAGCTTCGGAATGGCCATCTCCGGCGACGACACCGGCGAGTCCTGCCACGCCGCCGCCGCCGCCGCCGCCGGACCTCGCACGGGCGTGCCCCTGGCGGCCGGCTTGTGCGGCGTCGCCTGTATCCTGTAGTTCTTTTCGAGCACACGGTGCAGCAGCGGGTCCTTGCCGCCCGTCGATGGGTCCATGTTGCGGCGGTCCAGCAGCGCCTTGGGCGTCAGCGTCACGTCCGGAAGGCGGGCCGTTTGCTGCGCGAACAGGATCGAGGAGTCCTGCTCCTCGTCATCGTCGTCATACTCGCCGAGGATTGCCGCACCGCGACCGTGGCCTTCCTCGTCCTTCATCTCGCGGCGCATGGCTTCGTAGGGGGATTCGGTGGGCGTCCGGGCGACCCGGGAAGCGCCGGGCCTTGGTGTGCTTCCTGCCAGCTCGGCGTCGTCGAGCATCGATTCGTCGTCGTCGTCGTCAGCGGCTCGGCGGCTGTGATGTCTACTGGGTGTTTCGTCCTCTTCTCCGTGCGCGTGGCTCGATGCGTCGCCATCGTCTCGCATTGCTGTGCTCTCCTCCTCCATGACTGTCGACTCGTCCTTGGCGAGCTCCTCGTAGCCAGACAAGGAGACATTGGCCGATGCTTCGAAGAATTGTTTCCAGAACTTGGGGAGTTAGAAGAGGCCATTTTTGGGGGATGCGTTGTATTGTCTTGGTAGCCGTACCTTGGACGCTTCCCAGATTGCTCTCGAATTTTCGCCATACTGCTCCACCACTGGCAGGATGCTTGTCGTAACTATTCGGTGTGCTTTGCTAAAGTTGTGATCAATCTCTGCGAGGTGTTAGAAACAGAGCGTCTGGGTTCGTCAAGCGGCTTCAAATCGGACAATGTATGTACCTTGAAGAGTTAGGGTGATGGATTGCTCCAGGCGCTCCAGCTCCTCAGTCTGGGAAAATGATCGTGCTGCAACACTCGGTCGAGCCATTATCGCAAAAGGAAGAAAAAAAAATCGGCTATATTGTGAGAAATGTAGAAATTCGAGGGCCCATTTGCCGCCGTGAGGTTCAAGTACGCCGATGGGTTGGATGGACAGATGGATGACCAGTTTTCTCGTTAAAGTGAGGAGACGCGTCAGGTCGCGTCGTTGCTGTTGAATTGGGTCGATATAACGAACTACCTACATGTCATAAAATAGAGTGCTGTGCCCCGCCCCCACTTCCATCAGCCAACAGTCACCACCACACGCCAGCATCAACGGGACACACCTACCTACGAGAAACTAGAATTTCTCTACCTACGTAGTTGAAACTCGATCAAGCAACTCGTCATTTTCAACAGTTGCTGTCTCTGGCTGTACGCCCTGATGTCAGCTCTGCTCTACTGCTTGTAGGCAGTACTGACTGACCCTTCTTCCAAGCCACATTCTACTAGGATGCACCGAACACGCCACCATTGTCCATGATTAGCATCAACCCTTTTCCACCATCGTCAACTATATGAGCAAGAAAATTCACGGGTACGTTTTAGCCCGGTTAAGCTCTCGCGCCGTCCTCGAATCGTCCTGTCAATCAACCCAGCCACCATATACATGCACTAGGACTGTGCCGGACACAACATGCGCTCAACCGGCTATCAGCTGCTGTTGCTGATTGCCCATGATGATTCCACTACCAACCAACTCCTCTTCGTGTCATACAGGGAGATTCCTGGCAAAGTCTCGCCTTGACATAGCTTCGCATCCCCATATCGGCCACCAACAATTGTCCAGTCTCTAGCAGCTCAGTTCAATCATCCGAGTCCATGCAAACCTCACGACTCCGTCTACTACGCTTACCACACTCCCATTTGTGGAATCCATCATATGAGTTGGCCTTTCAACAAGTCGAATGGTGGCGGCTCTCTCCGTCAGCCGCCACGTCAAAAGCCCCATGCAAACGTCAGCACCTCTTTACTCCAATTCAGCCATGGCTTGCTGGTCCTTGCCCAATCGGAATATGTCATTTTATACTAGATTATACTGTACCCATGATTTGCCTGTCTTTTGATAACAAAATCGCTTCACTGCACGGATCCTCGGCCGGGACGTCGCCTCTGTGTCCCCAACGACCGTCGTCCAGCAACAATACGGCCGCGACGGCTTTGTCCTACAATAGAACATCGGTTTTTCTACCGCCATTGGCACATATCAATCGGCCACAAGTACTGTCTGCTCTTAAATGGGTGACACGAACCATGGGCCACAGCTTTTCAGTTACCCTCTACAAGCGCCATCGTAGCACAGCCTGATTTCCTCTGGTGGTGGGCCGTTGAGCTGAGCGAGCCAAGATTTGGATCGACAAGCTACATAGCTCCCCGTTTTCTGTACGACAATAACCTTGGGTGGGCAGTTTGGCATATTTATGTATATAAAACATGGGGTCGCCATTTTCTGAAAGCTATAATGTGGGCCTACGGCTCAGTTCCTAACAAGTCCTGTCCACAGCAGTCAACATGTCGCGCCTCATCGACAAACTCCCCCAGCCAGACAAGATTCTGGACAAGAAACTCATAGTCTTGAGTAAAAGCCGGTATATTGCGCCTCTTCCAATTTCCAAGCCGCTCTTTGCTTAACTTGGCCCATCCCTAGTACTGGCACCTTCTCCATGTTTCAATGCTTTCAAATGCTTGGGTATAAGCCGTACCACATGCACGAGTGTGTGAAGAACGGATCCACTCACTTGAAGCTGTTGAATGAAGCTTTACGAAACAAATACCTGGGCGAGGGAAAGCCTTACGACAAGGCCGACTTTGACAAGTGGCTGGCCAACTACGATGCAAGTACCGGCTACCTACCCTGGAGTCGCAATGCACTGACCGCGATTTGCCTACCTGCAGGCTATAGTCGAGATTCCCTCTTATTTCGTTGAAGAGTTTATCGAATATTACCCGGATGCCAAGTTTATCCTCACCGAACGTGACCTAGCTGCATGGGACAAGTCTCTGTCACATCTAGTAAACGCAGTTACCAAGGCTACCCACAGCTTCCCCCTGAATGTAGTTTACCAGATTGATAGCCACATTGCCAGCTTCACAGACGTCAACGATACGTTTTGGCAGGTTATTTTCCACGGTCGGGGACTTCGAGCGGGCATGCCTCTGGCGCAGGCCGACTATGTGAGAGAGTGAGTGCCCCAAGGTGAAGCCAGGTCGCAAGGCGACATCCAGGGAAAGGAAGGAGGAAGAAGAGAAGAAGAGAAGAAGAGAAAAACACAAACCAGCTACTAACATGAAGCTTCAAAAAATAGTGGCGAGCTGATCCGAAAACTTGTACCAAAAGACAGGCTGCTGGACGTCAAGTTGGAAGACGGTTTCGGATGGGAGCAAATTTGCCCATTCCTGGGTGTTCCCATCCCCAAGGAAAAGTATCCTCGCGGCAATGCCCCGGCCGAGTTCGACAAGCTGCTTGGTGGGTTTATCGGCGACCGCCTGGTGGCCACGGCATACAAAGTCGTCGGTTCAGTGGTTATTCCTGCGATGGCTATTGGTGCCTGGTATTACACCAAGCACAGATAGATGGGAAGGTTAGGGGACGGGGCGGCCGGCCAATGGACGCAGAAAATCCCGGGGTATTGTCAATCAGCATGATTTGGTAATGGGAAGATTCAAATTTTCAAGAAAGAAAGAAAAAGATAAAAAAAAAAAAAAAAAAAAAAAAAAAAAAAAAATAAAAAAAAATTTAAAAAAAAAAAAAAAAAAAAAAAGATCATCCCAAGCATGCACATCAACGGAAGCCAAGTCGATCCTCTGAGCAAGGCTTCTAGAACCTTCCCAGCTTTGGATGTCAATGCCCACCCACAGGGCGCAAAGGCGCGATTGATTAATGATGAACTATGTATGGATGGTTAACCGGATGAACCCCACAAACCTTGGACACCAGGCTCAACGCTAGAAGGATGTCGAGGTTCTATAAAAAGAATCCGAAGCCGACGTCGGCTATTCTCTTCAATTCATCTCGATACAAGTTGCTCCCTCAACGGCAGGGAAAATAATCAGAGTAAATAAGAAAAACAGAATGACAGTCCCGGCACGCACCCATCTCGCCTTTCAGCACGATGCCAAGCTGTACCGCCTAACAACATCCGTCATCTCGACGCGTCCATTCTCTGCCCTCGAGGAGGCCAATCGGCAGCTCTTCAAGGACGGAACCGACGAGGACCACGTCATCGTCACCGCCGAGACCATCTTCCACCCGCAAGGCGGCGGCCAGCCCTCCGACCACGGCACCATGACCCCCGTCCCGCCCCCGGACTCCTCCTCCCCCGACGCCTCCCCCGGCTCCTTCGCCGTCCGCGCCGTCCGCATGGACGCCCTCCACGACGGCCAGGTCCTCCACCTCGGCCGCTTCACCTCCTCCTCCTCCTCCTCCTCCTCCTCCTCCTCCTTCCCCCCCACCACCGTCGAGCAGGCCATCGACGTCGCCGCGCGCCTCCACTACTCCCGCCTGCACACCGCCGGCCACGTCCTCGGCGCCGCCGTCCGGCACCTCGTCGCCGCCTCCGTCCCCGGCTTCGACGAGCTCAAGGCCTCGCACTTCCCCGACAGCGCCGGCTGCGAGTTCCGCGGCGCCATCGACGCCGCCTGGAAGCCCGCCATCCAGGCCCGCGTCGACCGGTACGTCGCCGCCGCCATGCCCGTCGAGGTCGACTTCTGGGACGCCGACCAGTTCCGCGAGGCCGGCCTCGAGCGCCTCATCCCGGACAGCGGCTTCCTGGCCCCGGGCGAGACCAAGTTTCGCGTCGTCAAGATTGTCGGCGCCGAGGTGTATCCCTGCGGCGGGACGCACGTCGACACGACGGATCTCTGCGGCGAGACGACGGTGCGCAAGATTGCGAGGAGTAAGGGGGTGAGTCGCGTGAGCTACACGGTGAAGCCGTGAGAGAGAGAACGCTGATGTGTGAATGTGTTGTTTGTGACGTTGGAGTCGGAGTTCGCGTTGACAAGCGCAAGTGGTAGTTCAATACATGTGATCATTGGTCCATCACCAACACAAAGTCAAGATAGAGCATCAAAATGCGAGGGTATCATTCGTTCATATACACGCTGAGTCATGTGCTATTTCACATAAAAATTGTCGAGATCAAGCTTCGACAGAAGTTGAGCAACAATGCTCTCATCACCTACTCCCGTCGACGCGAATAGTCCATCGCCGCCCTCCCTGCTCTTGGGCTCCGACTTTGCCTTTTCGGATATGCTGCGACAGACCGAAATGAAAATTTGCACCTTTTGCTTGAACTCGTGATACATTTCCGACGGGGGCTTCATTTCCTCTACTTGACTGTCCGCTGCTGCCGTGTCTCTGGCTTTGGCAGACTTGGCATACTCTAGAATGCCATTGAATATGTCCTCTAGGAGATTCAATATCGGCTGTTGTCTCTTGCGCAAGAACAGTCCGCTCATGATGGCGTATAGTAGATTGCTGTGAAGCTGTTGCAGTTGAAGCGGACTCGGCGGCTGCTTCGTGACCGTGTCACCGCGAGACAGCTCGAGGGCAGCCTGCATCTGTTGCAGGCGCCTTTCGAAAGCTTGCCAAGGAAGAGAAACGGCGATATCGAGAAAGTACCCGGCCACGCTCGAGACAAAAACGCGAGCCTCGCGGACAAACCGGTATTCTTCCTCGGATAGCTCATATCCATACACTCGGCTGGCCCAAAGCGTTTGTCGGAATAGTTCGTCAACAACATACATCATTCGTAAGACGCGTAGGAGAAGCCGGAAGATGCGATCATATTGCAGCAGAACGACCGGAGTAATAACACTACTCAAAGCTGGGGGTGTTGTATACTGCAAGCAAAGAAAGTCCAGTGCTTCCAACGAGTCTGGATCCATGCATTTCTCGATCTCTTCTTCCGAGAGATCCCTGACGGCAAAGCTCAAGTCACCAGGAAGTTTGTCGCCTTCTCTGCCAAGCTTGCTAAGCGACTTGGGCCGTTTATCCAAGTAAGCATCAGATAAAATACCCATCAACGCCAGGCGTAATTCCGAGCTAGCCGGTGGCCAGGTGTCGCGTCCACCAAGGCGGAGGCCCATGACACCACCTTGCCTCGCAATACCTGCTTGTCTCTCTGCTGACTCAAGATCAGGGTTGAATAGGGATTGCGAGAGTCTGGTACAAAAGAGTCCACTACCAAGCATATGGAAATCCCTATAAAGGCAAAGATGGCCGGCAAGATCGTGCTCGACAAACAAAAGTCTCATGTGCTCTTGGTTTATGGAGAGTGCCTGTGCCGATACCAACGCCCCGAACGAAAGCAGCGGGAGCAAGGACCAATGCGGTGTAAGACTACTCCTCGAGCTATCAGAATGGCCTTGGTCGAGTTGGCGGCGAACAATGGTTGAAAGTAAGTCGCCCGCTGTTTCGTCCCTGAGCGGTTCTTCTAAACGCTGTATTGATGCTTGTATGCGATTCTCCATTTCTTGTTCATCAACACCGTAGAATTTGAGCTTGTATTCTTGCGATTCCCGTGAAGAATCCTGGGCGGCGATGAGGCCGATATGGGGAGAGATTCCTAGCCGATAATTGTTGACCGCTGTCAGCATCCGGCCCCTGAATGTCTTAACGCCGTGTTCGAGGTTGGAAATGGCGTGCCAATCAAACAACCACTTGATGTCTGGGGGCTTCTGCGATACTGTGAATTGAGTATTGGCCAACACATGGTCGGGATGATGGCTCCGGATAAAACGTAGATTCTTGCCCGTCTCGAATATTGACTGCGCTACATCGTCGGGTAGGAATGATGGTACACGGGAGCGATCGAGGCGAAAGTCAACATCCTCCACTTGCCGCCCGAAATCATCCACATAAATCTCTTTCGCAACCTTGACGAACCATTTCCGAGCGCCAAGATCGGACTTGGTAAAGGGAATGCCCTGTTCGACCCGGGTACCAACCCACTCCTGCAAGAACTCGATCCAGGGCACGGACACGCGCTGCAAGATTTCTCGCATCATGTCACGAATGAAGGGATTCTCGGCGTCTGCCAGAGACGCGTGGTGGAAAACGGTAGAAAGAATGTCGTGGTCGCGCATGTTGGGTCGCAGCTGTGTATTTAGCCTGACCAGCGGCTTCACTATCGCCGCCAGACAGGCTATCGATGCCTGCAATTGAAGCAGCGACGGAGGCTGCGCCTTGTCGACCATGACGTATTTGTGCACTACCTCGAGGACGCGGCTGATGGCACTGGCGAGGGCGACGCGGCAGGGGCTTGCTCCGCTCGTGTAAGAAGCTTGAATGAATGTGCGCAAGTCCAGCATGCGCATGCCGCACGTTAAACACTCTTCTTCGACACCGGTCAAGACCTGACGGGAGTATCCGGATATACGAAACTTTGGCAGGGCGGGTCGAAACGTCTTCCCGGGACGGGTTCGAATGAACAGCAGAGACTGCTGGCCGAGAGCAAGAGATAGCAGCGCGGAGAGATACGCCTTTGTTTCCACGACGGGAACGTCAGAGTTTTGTAATCCAAGAGGATCCGTAGGTAGTGAAAGCAAAGCATCGTATGTTGGAGCCCCTGCTTCGCTCAAGAACAACGGTTCGTGCGGCGCTGTCGTGCCCGCTTCGAAGGCGTCCCAGGTTTGGTGCGTGGGTGGCGCGACAGCAGGTTCGTCAAGGTCCATCCACGTTTCTGATTCCTCAGAGGTAGTATCGGGTATCGGCTCGCTAGCTGTGCTCATCTCATCGACTGAGAGCTCTCGCTCGGGAGAATCGGAGGCGGCATCGAAGACCGGAGCTTTGAAGAGCCCATTCGGGTTGGCCAACATTGGCTCGACAGCCGCAAAGGACTCATGGCAATATTTGTTGTCCGAAGCATCTGAGAGTTCAAGAGGTCAGTAGATGGTCGGTGAAAGCTATTACGGCCAGAGACGCACCGTTTTTGTGTAAAGAGAAGAAGTCAGCCTTGGGATCCGTTGCCATGCCCTGCAGCCATTTTGACTTTTGCAAAAAGTCTGGGACAGCGAAGAGATTCGTCTCGGGCCCTTGGCCAGCCATGGCTTCCGTCTTTATACATCCAGCACCATGGATCTCGGATGTAGGAATTGCGCTATCTGGCAAGATGTACGGCTGTTAATAATTGGTGATGGGAAGTTCGAACTGACAAATGCGGACACGCGCATGGAGCGCGTCTTCTTCAGTCACTCAGTCACTCAGTCACTCAGTCAACCCAACTGCCCCGCGCTACCTCCAGTTGGTTAGTGCCCTGAAGGTACCCCCCTAAAGGTTCGGCTAGTACCTGTAGGCTAGCCAGATTACAGGCCGGCCATTGCTTTTTATTAGTGCAACCACCAGTAACGGGATTGATCACCAGGCAATCAACATTTACATCACCCGTCTCTATTACTTGGAAAATTGCTTCCATACTCCAACAAAGCGAACAAGTCCACGTCAATCCGCCTCGGCAACCAGCCACTGCAACTCCCCCCTCAACTTGCCCACTCATAGCGCCCAAAATGCCTCCTCGGAAGCGCGCTCGTGGCGGAGCGACCTCTGCCTCAACACCAGCTCGCGATGACGATGCTATGGACGTCGACACCCCCCAACCCGCACCCACCTCGCCCGTCAAGGAACAGATGCCCGGCTACAATGCCCTGTGGACAGACGACCAAGTATCATCCCTATTCAAAGGCGTCATTCGATGGAAACCCGCCGGTAACGCGCACCCTCTTCCCCCGGCCCCAACTTCTTCTGCCTCGACCGATCAGGGCTAATCAAAAAAAAAAAAAAAAAAACCCCAGGCATGCACAAGCACTTCCGCATGATCGCCATCTCCGAGCACCTCCGCAACCACGGCTTCGACCCGGACCTGCACCAGCACACGCGCATCCCCTACATCTGGCAGAAGCTGCGCGCCTACTACAACCTCGCCCTCATCGACGACCGCGAGAACATTGACGACGACGACGACGGGGGCGAGCGCTACGTCGACTTTGCCCTGCCCGCCGACGACTTCATGGCGTCCATGATGCACCGCGCCATCGCCGACCCCAGCGAGGCGCCCACCTCCCCGCCGCAGCTCGACCTCTCCCCGCCGCCGCCGCACCGCCGCAGCCACAACC
>MWMN01000044.1:1499-19351 GCA_002968875.1 Cordyceps cicadae | reverse complement strand
CGCCGCCGCCGCTGCCGCTGCCGAGGACGGAGGATGGGGCGGACGTGGCGCGGCGGTCGCCGGTGCAGAAGACGAGGGGCACGCGTGGGGGCCGCAGGCGCGCGGCCAGCAAGGCGGAGAAGGCGGAGAAGGCGGAGACGACGGAGGAGGACGACCCGAGCGACGAGGCCGACGACGACGACGCGGAGAGTGACGATAGCTCGAGTGAGGAGCCAAGCGCGACGCCTGTGCCGAGAAGAGGGAGGGGCGTCGGGCGGCCACGCGGAAGAGGCAGAGGCAGGAGAAGGGCCAAATAAGTCCCCGTGTTGAAAAATGAAGCGTGAGAGAGGTGTTACAATGGAGTCATGATCATGACGTATTCGCTAGATAGTATATATACCCAATACCAATGCACAGTTTTCTACATATGTTACACACCTGTTACTCACCCCCATCCTCATCATCGTCACTCGGAGTATCGACCCTTGTTGGTAGTGTCTCCCACTCCGCCTGATACTCAAGATCGTCCGCCCACATCTTGTTCATCGGGTACAGGCTCTCCACGTCCACATTAGGCCGCCGCGCCTCCTCCGAGCGCGCCGGGTTCGGCAACCTGGGCCGCTGCGTAGGCGGCGCCTTTTGCAGCAGCACCCACATCTCTGCCTCGGCCGCCTGACTCGCGTACTCGTCCACGGCGTCGGCGTGGCGCTCCTGGCGCCGCTCCGTCTCGACGCGGAGCTTGAGGGTGCGCCGCGTGCTCTGCAGGTCGCGGATACCCACGGCCGAGTACCAGAGAACCTCGTTGATCTCTCGGGTGACGGTGCGCCTCTCCTGATCGTCGGGCTCGCCCTGGCCGTCCGAATCTTCGTCAACACTGGAGTCCTCTGCTGCATCGGTGAACTGTAGCTCTTGTTTCACGTCTTTTGTGCCAGAGTCAAGATTGGGGGAGCTATGCGAAGTCTCGTCCGCAAGTTCTGCTTCTACTTCGTCATAGCCCATCGGCCCTTCCTCCTCCGTTTCCCCTGCCAGCTCATCTTCGTCTTGGCCTTGGTCTTGAGTTGGTGGATTCTCGTATACGTTGAGTTGCATGCGGCGAGCGCTCTTTTGCCACCAATCTCTTGCGTCATGCGAGAGGCCTAGTGACGCGATGGCAGCCTCCACGTCCTGTTTCTGTACAGTTTTTCTTACGTTGGGATCGAATCTCGATTTTGCCCTGATCCGTGACATGCTCACGAATAATGTGGTTAACACTAGACGCTTCGTTATGGATAGAGCGAGGGAATGGAAGTCAGCCAACGTAGTAGCCCATATGGATGGCGGTCTTGAGTCAATGTTACGCCAGTTGCTTCCGGGAATTGAAGAGTTCATAAACAAGCGGTCTGATAGTTCCAGCCACTGCGGCACGCGAAAAAGCTTCGAGAAAGCCAGCCTAGCAGGCCCGTCCTCCTTGTGCTTCTTCCCCAGCTCTGCAGCAACCTCAGGCGTAATGTCCCAGTAGGCTTGCCACTTCTCTTGCTCGCGTTGAATCTCTCGGCCTTCTTGCCTGAGAGAAACCTCGTCTGCTGCTTCCTCCTGGGCATGACAGCACGGTGGAGTATGCTCGACGGCGGCGGGATATTCGGCAGGCGCAAGGTAGGACTGCCCGTCCGCTAAGCGGCCAGCGACGACGGCCTCGTGTAGTAAGCGGAGGTAATGCTTAACTTCAATGGCGCTCTTGGTGCCGATGCGCTGCGCAATTCCTGGGAGGTCATGCTTGCCCAGGCGTGACAGTGCTTCGAAAAACTGCTTCTTCTCGACCGACGACCAGTATGTGAGCCCCAGTTGCGAGTCCGGTAGGTCGATGTCTTCTTCCAGGCAAACTCTATGCGCCGCGTCGTCAATGTCTCTATTGAGAAGATCGAGATAGGCGGCGTTCAAATGACTTCGCTGTCGTTTGAAAGGCCGTGTCCGGTCATCATCCTCGGCGGAGCGTTTGCGTGGTGACTGGCTGCTAGCAGAACCGTCGCTCACCGGCTGCGCCTCGTATTCATCGTACTCATTCTCTCCCAGAATAACAGACTGTGCCGAATCCCTGTCCGTAGCATGTTCCAGCTCAGAATTATACTCGCCGCCATCAGAGACGCTTGTTTGATAATTTGAGTCGTCCGGAGCCATGATTTCACCCGCTGTCGTTGAAAGGCTGCAGATGGCGAGTCCAGTTTTTGTGCATCGTCAAAATGGTGAAAAGTCTGAATGTGGATATATTTATGTCATGAAGAATTTCAGGAGTAAATCGCAGTAAACCGTTGGCTGGCGTGCAAATGAGATTCTAGTAATAAGTCAGTTGGTTAATAAATTTCAAGTGAGCCGTGGCAGTTAATAAACAAAAAATCCGGCTTACCTAATGACTTTTTTTCGTTCAAGGTTGGTTCTCTTTTGGTCGCTGGTTTTTTTTTTTCTGGGCGGCAAAGAAAGACCAACTCGCCTCCACTCATTTTCTTCCGACAGGCGGCATCGAATCTTGATATTCTCTTTTGCTTTGAGATGGATTGAAGAAGATGCAATGCTACGAAACATCGCCAAATGTCTACTGCGCCCCAGCGCGGAGACGCGCAACCCCGTCGTTACAGTGCTGGCTCAGCGTATAGCACGGGCGTCCACTACCACAGCCAAACCTCAGAAGCCCCAATTACGAGACTACCAGCAGGACTGCATCCGATCAGTCGTGAATAGCCTGAAATCCGGTCAGAAGCGGATAGGAATTTCTCTCGCAACTGGAAGCGGCAAAACTGTACGCCCCGCGCCACCACCCTGGATCGCTTCACCTCGCCCCAAGAGGCCCCCCTTATCTAACAATCGTTGCAGGTCATCTTCACACAGCTTATTGACAAGATCGACGCCCGCGGCGACACCGGTGGTGACCGGACACTCATTCTAGCACACCGACGGGAGCTCGTCGAACAGGCCGCGCACCACTGCCGGCTCGCGCACCCGGACAAGACGATCGAAATCGAGATGGGCTCGCAACACGCCACGGGCACCGCCGACATCACCGTCGCCAGCGTGCTCAGCATCACGTCGCGTGACCGGCTGGACAAGTTCGACCCCGCGCGATACAAGCTCGTGCTCGTAGACGAGGCGCATCACATTGTCGCCGCCGGCTACCTGCGCACCTTGCGACACTTTGGCCTGGACGAGCGCCGTGCCGCCTCACCCGCGCTCGTCGGCGTCTCAGCCACTTTCTCGCGCTTCGATGGGCTCAAGCTCGGCGCTGCCATCGACGAGATCGCCTACCACCGTGACTACGTCCATATGATTGCCGACCGCTGGCTGACTGACGTTGTCTTCACTACCGTCGCCTCCTCGGCCGACCTCGCTGCCGTCCGCAGCGGCGCGTCCGGCGACTTTCAGACCGGCGAGCTATCCCGCGTCGTCAACACCGAAGCCGTCAACGACGTTACCGTCCGCAGCTGGCTCGCGCGTGCCGCCGACCGCCGCTCTACCCTCGTATTCTGCGTTGACCTGGCGCACGTCGCTGGCCTCACGGCTACGTTTCGCCGGCGAGGCGTCGATGCCCGCGCCGTCACCGGCGACACCCCGCGCGCCATCCGCGCCGAACTCCTTGCCGCGTTCAAGCGCGGCGACTTCCCCGTGCTCGTTAACTGCGGCGTCTTCACCGAGGGCACCGACATCCCCAACATTGACTGCGTTGTCCTCGCGCGGCCCACGCGCTCCCGCAACCTCCTCGTCCAAATGATCGGTCGCGGTATGCGGCTCCACCCGGGCAAGCGCAACTGCCACGTCCTCGACATGGTCTCATCTCTGGACACCGGCATCGTCACCACGCCGACGCTCTTCGGCCTCGACCCAGACGAGCTCGTCACCGCCGCCTCCGTCGCGCAGATGCGCCGCCTCCGGCAGAAGCGCGACGAGGAGGCCGAACGCGCCGCCGAGGTGCAAGGGCCGTCGCCCCAAGTCAACCCCGCAACTGCTGTCACCTTCACCGACTACTCATCCGTTCTCGACCTCATCGCCGACACCTCTGGCGAGCGCCACATCCGCGCCGTCAGCCAGTACGCCTGGGTGCAGGTTGGCCCGGAGCGGTTCGTCCTGTCCGCGCCTAGCGGCTCCTACATCCGCCTAGAGCGCATTCCCACCGACTCGCCGGCATCCTCTCCTCCTTCCACTCCCCCTTCCACCACCGCTTCCCCATCCTCCTCCTCCTCCTCTTCTTCCGCGCCACCCCCCGCCAAGCCCAAGTACCGCGCCGTCGAGATCCGCGCCCTCCCGCCCGGCACCGGCTCCCGCTCGCCCTACGCCGCGGCGCGCGAGATCCTCACCGCCGCCACATTTGACGCCGCCGTCCACGGTGCCGACAGCTACGCCGCGCAGGCCTTCCCGCACAGCTTCATCCACCGCCACCAGCCCTGGCGGCAGGGCCCCCCCACGCGTGGGCAGCTCGACTGGATCAACAAGCTGCGCGGCAGCGTCGCGTCGCGTTCCTCCTCCTCCGCCGCCGCCGCCGCCTCGCCGCCCCAGCCCCTCGGCTACAAGGACCTGACCAAGGGCAAGGCCGCCGACATGATCACCAAGCTCAAGCACGGCGCGCGCGGCCAGTTTGCCCGCATAGAGGCCGAGCAGAGGCGGCGCGGGCGGAGGGTGTCGGCGTTCCAGGAGATGCGCCAGCGCGAGGAGGTCCGTGTCGGGCCGGTGATGAGCTGAACACCCCAGGAGGGAGCGGCGGGTCTGCATTGTACGAAATATAATATAAACATGGCCTTGTTTTCTCAAAAAGAGGTTTCAGTTGTACTATTAGAAGTTTTAAACGACCGACTTGGGTTAAATGTATATAGGGTGTAGGATAAGAGGATGCCATAATCAAAAGGACGGGGGAACCATGGGTATTCCCCTCTATGCAATTTAGAATATATATAATGAAAGCATTGGACATTGAGCAGTCAAAGAAAGCTTATATAGGCAGTAGAGCAGGGGTCATCTCGAACGAATGTTATTCTACATTATTCTTTCTTTTTCACCCACGCGTTCGGTTTTATGATGATGTACCCAGGTACTGCAATACCCAAAACAAATGTAACAAACCGAGTTAAGTAACATCACATATGTAGCCATAGCAACGGGCAGCATGATTTGCAGGGAAGGAAAAGCTCTTCAATTCAATGCAGCTACAACTGTTTGCTTCGCTTTCGAACTGATCTGATGCTAATCGCTCATGCGATCTTTTATGCCATAAGCAAAACGTTCCTCCACGAAACACGCTATATTCATCTCTGGGGTATTCTGATTTTCATCGGGCTCGGCTTTTTTTCTTTGCAATGGGGTATATGGCAGGAATGCATCCATAGCCAGCAACAGCGTCATGTTAAAACAGAGACATATAAGCGTAACAGAAAACAATACAAACTATCAAATGCAACACACAATCGAAGCAGCAAAGACAGAGAAACGAGCGTCAATCAGATGCTGGCATTCTCGTCCGGGTATTTCTTTGCGCCAGGGTATATCCAGCCGGGGTATTTGAATGTATGGGGGCTCTAGGTCGAGAAATCTAACGGAAATGCCCACTAGGGGCGGGGTATCCAGAATTGAGGGAATGGGAAGTAGACGGGCGGCCGCTATCGCCAGATCCGCGGGTGCCGTGTCTGGGGGTAATGTCACCACCGTGAGGGGTGGCGAGCTTGGCATCGACAGGGCCGAGAAGACGAACGCCCCAGGGGTTCTCTTCATCGACAAGGTTGACACCGCTGTCGTTCCAGGGGTTTCGATCGGCGTTGAAGCTGCGTGTGGACTCGATCGAGATGAGGGACGACTTGGAAACGTTACTAGAGCCTTTGAAAAAGCTGACGTTGGCCGAGTGTGAACTGTTCTTTCTGCGGTCCAAAAACGAGGATAGAGACGTCATGCTGCCGGGTTTGCGAAGGCGATCCAGGATACTACTGCGCTCGCGAATGATCTCGGCGCCGAAAGCAGACTTGGTAGGCGTCTCACTGCCAACTGAAGATGGAGCATGTTGAAGAACCTTGGAATCGAAATACTGCAGAGAATCTTCAAAAGAGTCAGACGTGGGCCGGGGAATGAATCCCTTGACGACGGTAGCGTCCACTGCGGCAGTGGCGAACTGGGCCTCAAGGAAGTCAACGGCATCCCGAAGACCCCCGGCGTTGTTGCGAGTGAAGCCCCAAACAAGCGTCACGGTCGGGTTCCCGTCCTCGGTAAGCTCCTCGGGGTTCTGATGAACAGTAACGGCGACTTCATACTGGCTCTTCAGCTTCGGCACCAAGTCCTTGGCAAAGTCTGGCGACTCGATGAACTTGACTAGCTCAGATGTGCGCGCAAAAACGAGGTCGTGCTTGTCAGGGACCATGCCAAGAAACTCATCAACACAGTGTGGAACCTGCCACTGCGGGCCGGTAACGGTGACCTCATCACTAGCCTGCTCAGTGCTGGGGAAGCTGATCTTGCAGTTGAACTTTTGCTCGAGCTCATCAATTTCGGACAGGCGGGCGATGAGCTCGCGGTGGTAGAGACGATCCACGTTGACAATTTGGGACGTGTACTCGGAATCTGCTCGATCGACCATCTCCAAGATTTCGTTCTTGACGGCATCCAAGTTCTGAGCATTGCGAGCAGGGGTCCGGCAAATGACGTTGTCAACCTTGAGATCATCATCTTCGCGGCCCATGCCGCCACGGTCCATGGCATTGGAAAACTTGACAAAAACGGAATGCTTCTTCATGATGCGTTGAATGTGCTGGCCGCCGATACCGATGATTCTTTTGTGGTATTGATCAGGAACGTGGAACGAGATGGAGGCCGGCATTTCCTGCTCTACGAGGGTAAGTCCCTGCTTGAGTGATTCGTAACTGGCAGCCATGACATCAATGTTGAAGTTGTACTCGTTGAAGCCATCGAAGATAATCTGGACGTTACTCTGTCCCATGATCTTATTGATTTTACCATTCTTCTTGCCGCTGACGAATTCTTTGTGTTCATTTGCCAGCTCAATCTTCACCCGAATTTGGTACTGAGGCTGCGAAGCAAACTTCAATTCCGAGATCACAGTCAAGGCAGCCTTAACAGCATCATCAGAGCCAGTTACGGTGAATGACATCTTGTCAAAGGAGACGTCGGCATCCGAATTGGCACAGATCTCACCGAGTATGGCCTGCGTATCGGCAGGGCCCGGGAGTTGTCGGGCATCAGGCTGCTGCATGAACCAAGCCGCCGAGTAAAACTGGCCTGCAAGAGACATGAGCTCGCGAACGGTGCGCTCGACAGGCAGACCCTCGCTTCCCTGAACACGGACCATGGTGCGCTGGCAAGCCAAGGGCGGGAAAATTATATGAGTGCCGTTGGCCTCGAGAACCTTGCGGACCTTTTCGAGACGGTCAAGAAGGATGGTGTCAATCTTGGAGGCAGGAATATTGACATCCTTGACATAGAGGCGGATGCGGGACACGCTTTCGTGGAGCTTCTGTTTGGCAAGTTCAATCGCCTGGTGGGATTCACCGGTGATGTAGATGTCGGCCGGGTCACGTCGGTTGGCGTTGGGAGGACAGTAGCGGTACATTTGCGAGAAGAGCGGAGGGAAATAGATGGCAGTTCCAGTGGATGACTCGATGAGCTTAATGTTTTTGCGATGGCGGCCGCAGACAAGCTGATGCAGTGAAAGCTCGACTCGGGTGGCATCGACGAGACGGCCCAGCTTGTGACAAGTTAATAGGTTGACGCGGGAAACATGGATTTACCGGTGGGAACTTTACCAAGGTATCGATGTGAATGAGAACTCGCGCCTTGGCATGCTCAGAGGATAGAATATCACCATAAATGGCGATTCTCCATCTTTGATCCATTCTCATCTCGGAATCTCCGGAGACACCGTCAACCATGGGAGTCAGTTTTGGGCCAAGTAGAAAAATGTCCACGCCACAAAAGCTGGAGATTTTGTCGAGCGTTTCAATGACGGGCTTCTTAAGAACGCCGGCGTTCAGATCGCAGACGAGCTTGCCATCGATGTCGATGATGGTACAGCGCTGTAGGAGATGAGTGGATTAGAACCAGTTCAGTAGGTAAAGGACACAAATAGGAACGTGCGTAGGTCCAGGGGGCTACCATACCAAGGCGATGGGGATCTCGTTGAGGATAGTCTCACGGCTCTTGTGGACGAGCTCGGGTGAGCCGGAAAGGCAGACAGTGGTGATTTGCTGAGCCCTGCCATTTTTGGGAGCAGTCGAGATGACCTGTGCTTCGATAGGAAGGGGGCCGCTGGAAAGATCTCTACAGAGGCGGTGCAGGTTGTTGAGGTTGTGGGTGTGGGCGGGAAGCTCATGAACCTGCACGTCATCGGGGGCGTCCTCGGGATGTGTCCATCGGAGGACAGCGTCGGCAGTGGAATGCAGAATATCCTCGGTGTTTGGGCCGGCGAGGTCTGACGAGAAGGGGACGTTGAAGGAGTAGGTAATAGTTGCATCGGCAGCCTGCGGGTTGGTGAGGGCCGGACCAGCCTGTGGCGCATTCTTCGGGTGAGCGTTGATGGGATTGCCGGGCATGTTAGGACGGCCACCCATGCCGAAGTTGGGACTCATCCTCTCGGACCAGTGCCGCATATTGGCCAGCTTATTCATGGTCGGCGGATGGGTAAACGCACGGTAAACGCAGCGAAGCTTCAGGTAGGTCGAGGTTGTCGAGGGTACGGCGGGTCGAGGCAGCCAGACGGGGTACCGGACGGGACTCGAGGACGGACGGAGGCGGCGGAGTAGAGACCGGCAAGACAAGAAAGCAGGGGTGACAGAGATACTGGCATGAATCGAGGGTTGATGCAGGAGCGAGTGACGGCGAAGAGAATCGACAAGAGCAGACAAGGCAAGACACCAAAAAGGACCAGCAGCGGGGATGGGGTATCTCGAACAGGACGCTGGGGGGATTTGCCGACGATGGAAGTAAAGGGAAAGGGAGGGGAAGGAGATGAAGAGAAAAGAAAAAGGGGAGGGGAAGAGGATGGTGGAGAGAATTGGACGTGAAGCAATTCTTGCCAGGGACTCTCTTTGAGGGGATGAGAAGGAGAGTAATCGGGAAGAGAGGAAGAGGGCAGAAAATGGCCAAGTGAGGAGTGCGTTGGCAGCAGATAGGTTGGATTTAGTGAGGTATGTAGTAGTACCTGGCTGTGATTGATTGAGTTTGGCTTGGTGGACCGTTCCGGGGGGGGGGACACGGCAAAAAACGCAGCGTGGTTTTAGTGCAAGCGAGAGACCAGCTGCGTAGCGGGGGTAAAAGTCTGTGTACAATTTTCGATATTTTTAGCTGCAGTTCTTTTTCATATTTCCTGCTTCCTATTTCCTATCCGTTTTGTTTGCTTTTATTCTCCCCGACAAGAGGAGGGACGAGCGTGAACCTTGCCCAAGGATGGTTCAGCTGGCGGTTTCCTGGTTTGCTGCGGTGCTAGGTAGCTACCTAACAGGTACTAAACTAAGTAGTTACCTGTTAGCGGTCCTGAGAGGCTGGTAAAACCTGAGTTTTACTGGGAGCGCCAGGATGTTTTGGGGGCTGCTGAACAGAAAAGCGATGGCTGCCAGCCAAGGCAACAAGCCGTTTCGGCTCCTGGTATCTCCACGCCAGATTTATTAGACAGGATACTTATTGTCCGCAGCTGGGGCGGGCTGTGTACGTTTCCATGGGGCGATTGTCTGTCAGCGGGGAGGGAGGGGGAGCTGGCCGAAAGCCTTGTCTCCCCAGCTTGGGCCAGTCCGTTTGTTTATCAGCGTGCTTGAGAATATGGGCAGGCAGCAGTGAAACCAAGTTGTTCTCTTCCGCATGTTATGAGGCATGACTCGGCCAGAAAGACAGGCAAGCAATCACGGTAGCTCCCAAACTGGCATGTGTACCTTGTGTCTTGCGCATCAGTGCCACCAGAACCCATGCTGCAGCCACTGTGGAGGGACAGGAAGGCGGTGCATGCAGCTGCGGGCCTGGGAACAAGTAGGTAGGTACCTAGGTAGTTACCTACCTGAGTACCTCTCTACCTGAAATGCAAAGCATCACCGGTAGCCAGGGTTGAGACTTATGGTTAGGAGTCATCTGCAGGCCTCCAAGTATTTAAGAACAACAGTCGACCGGTTTCATCGGCATGTAGCTTGCTTGGTTCTTCTTACGCCCTCCTTGTCGTGTAGTACCTGTACCGCCCGAGCCACCCAGGAAGTTACCGAGACGAGGGTTGCCCAGGCGTACAAGACCACTGCCCAGCCAGTCAATACCCACAGAGTCTAGTTAGGTGGTGCCTAGGTAGGTACATACCTAGGTACTAGGTAGTTACTGGGTTCGATTGTACGTGCCTTATTATACCTAGGTTAGTACTAGGTATTTCGCTGGAGGATGACGGGCGCCGCCCATCACGCAACACGCAAGAGGTCAAGGCCCTATCGTTGGTGGCCTATTCTTGTACTGTACATCTCAACAAAGTGGGTTGCATCTTGCTACGGTAGTAGCAATGTTTTTTTTTTTCCCTTCCTTCTTTTTTCTTCTTTTTTCTTCTTCCTTTTTTTTTCTTCTTAATTCTTGTTTTATTCTTCCTTTTTCCTTCCTTCTTTCCTTCCTTTTTATTGCTGTTTTGTCGTCTTTTTTGTGGTCCACTTTGCCTTTGTTCGAGAACTTGTTAGAGCTGTTTCCTACAGATACATAGTAGATAAGCAGTCGTCTTGGCTCTTCCTCATCCTCCCCGTAATAACGCGACGCAATATCAGCTCCAACACCGCGAAAAGTATGCGCACATTCCAACACACCACCCCTGCAAGGCGCCGCCCTTCTTCACTCGCTGTCACTATCCAGTTCAAGCGATCCCACTCCTCGGGCGGGGATGCGGAACATGCATTCCAGCTCACCCACTCGGCCGCTGGCAAGATCTCCTCAGTGGACCTCTGACCTGCCTAGGCCTTGAACATGTCCTACTGAGTCCAAGCCCTCTCTCTCCCTCGATCAACCATATTGACTCCCCGCTATTACTCTGTGCTTTGTAACGAGGCAAGTCTTCCTGCTGCATTGCACCGTGGCTGTCTGGGAGCTCTCCTCCCTTGCTGTCTACAGTCTCTGCCCCTCAACATGCAAGTTGGTAGACAGGCCTTGGTCGAAACAGAGATAGAGCCGCTCATCACCTGTGCTATATGCATGCCACCCTCGTTAGTCGAATACCTACTGATACGAGAATTGGGACGAGAGGACAGCTTTCCACTCCATCAAGCCACAAACACAAACACGGTAGCTTCAGGCTGACCATTGATGGTCCTCGTAGGTCAGCAACCTCGACCTCGCTTATCTCTCTGTAACGTGGTTGTAGTTGGCCGACGAGCGGCTGGTTGCAAAACAAGAGCCTGGATTTAACTTGTATGATGCAAACGAAGCAGCGACCAGCCATCTCCATGCACCATCTCGCCCCTGCCTCCAGGGTCATAAAAATAGCACCGTGTCTCACGTTGTTGTCGTGTCCCGGCAGTCCCGTCCCCCAGTGCCGTCAGCCGAAGAAACCCTTCTCAATGCTCTTCGGGGACGTGCAACACTCCCGTGTCCGATCCTGTCAGGGCTTGCTCCTTTTTGCTATTCCCCAAGCCCGACGACCCTTCCTACCTGAGGCCTCACACGAATTGTCCTTCCCTGATGCCATCGAACATCCGCTCCAGCACAGGCTGTAGATCCTCGAAACCTAAAATATCTGCCATTTGGTCTCTTTCGTAACTTTTCTCCCACATGAGAAGGGAAAGAACGGGCAAGTACTCGCAGGCATAGTAAATCTACAGTGCCCGGCTACAACAGCACTTGCTTTTCTTGACACCATCCCTAGCAAGCCGGCCAGACTGATGCATCCCAATTCCGGTAAACCAGCCTCAAACCTCCGTCAACCCTGCTGTATAATGACAGACTTCTATGTGCACACGACTTGACTACTCCTACATAAACAGCAGCATGTATTATATATGTCTGTGCGGCTCGGCAACCAGAGCATCTAATATTGAACACAAAGAGCAGATTTAATGATAGGAACCCATGCCAACAACGCTATTCGGACATGGCTTCTTCATCCCAACTGAGCATAAATGCACCGCATGCTACATTACCGGAAACCATCCTGCATGCTTCCGCGCCCGTATCTAGCATCCTGAACTATAGCAGTGTGAGAGCTCGCTCCCTCGTTTGGTGCGTCGGTGTACGTATTAACAACACCACCTGTTCGATCCAGCATACCTTGATTATCACCCCACGACCCGTAACTGTAAGTCGTCAACACACGCGCTGGCCCGCGGCGCTCGGCGTCATATATTATTCCTGATGCCTCCGGTCGCACATTCGCCACCGGGTCATGAGGCCCCGGTCCACTAGCGGCCCGGGCCTGCTCGATGGGGTGGATGCTCGACGCCCTGTTTATATATTCCCGACGTCCGTCTGCATATATTCTCTGCTCCTGTGGTTGAGCAGAGGTAGGCTCTCCTGCAGCGGCCAGTGGTCGTGTTGAGTACTCTCGGTAGCGGACATCTCTGTTCTCCAAGGTGACATATTCGGGTTGCATTATAATGCGTCTCGGTGCAACGTATGGAGATGCGGCCTGGGCAAACATGTACCCTCGTTCCTCGAGAGCCCCTGGCCCCTGGTATCGAGCAAGAGGCTGCATCGCTGGTCGATCAAAAAGTCGATCAGGATCGCCTGGTAGCGGCGCAGGCGCCATGGATTGGCGAATTATCTGTCTTGGGGGCTCAAAATACTCGCGGCCATACGCATCATACAAAATTCTACCCGGATGATGCTGCCTTGCTGCCTCGTGAAAGACGTCGCCTTCAGGGTGTACACTGTAGCGAGTGGCCTGAGGGGAGTTTCGATAGGGTAGCATAACGTCTGTGACAACATCGCCGCGCATATTTCTTCCCACGTGGGGCCCACGAGATGAATATTCGGGAGCCAGAGCGAGCTGCGGAATATGCTCTCTTCTGTAACCATCGTCAGTGACTACGCGCTCAGCCGCGTGATCTCTCGAGAGTCTCGCATCATTGGATATGACCGGTGCTGTTGCGAAGTACACTCCACTTCCATCATAACCGGTCGGCACCTGCTCTTGGCGGGTTTGAAATGTTCGGGGTGCCTCATTCGAGCTGCTGGGTACCCTGGGCATGGTGGGATCATATGACATGGTGGGATCATAGAGTATCTCCTCATGAGATGTGTTCTGGCCCTGCTGCTTGAGCTGCCGCCGACGCTTGCTGGGCCGGATATATGATGGTCCGGGAAGGGGCGAAGGGGACCGTGGCTCAGCTTTGATCTGATGCGTGCTGCTTTCGAAAGAATGCTGATTTTCCAGTGCCAGTCTATCGGACTTTCGCTTCTTCTTTTTGTTTTTGCGTTTACCCTGGCCACCCTGAGACGAGCTTTCTGGGCTTGTCCTTGAACCTGGCTCGCTTCGGAGTGCCGCCACTTGAGCAGGTGCTCTGGCACTGTTGATAGAGTTCTCAGCACCACCATACAATCCCGGGATCCCGCTTGGTTGCGGTGGCTGGGCTGGGTAGCCAGTGGCCAAACTGCCAGGCAGCGCTCGCGTTCTGTTCTGGAGTAGGGGCGATGGGGGGTGCAGGTCGATATACGAGAATGGCTGAGTTGGAATTGTCTGTTTACCAACAGATGCAGGCGCGGATGACACTATCGCAGAGGACGCAGTCGCAGATGACGTAGTATCAGTAGGCTGGCCGAAGCCAGTAGCCGAGTTGTCAGCGTAGTTATTCAAACCTGGCAGACTGCTCGGCGCATTTCGCACAACAGGGGCTTCGGTGAGCTCGTCATATCTGCGGATCTGGCGCGCCTTTGTCACACTACGTCCCTCATCTCGGACCGTACCATGTACTGCATTTGTTGGGACTGACATCGCTGAGGGCGGCTGTGCAGGAGCAGTACTGGCTGCAGGGACTGCGGAGGTGACGGGGACCGGCGATGCCGGCTGGAATTCGGGTGTATCGTGCTGCGACGAGTAGAACGTATTATCATCAAACGAGTCATGGTCTGGCCCATTGCCACTGCCGCCACCTTCCTGTGTCTGGGCGCAGAAGGTTACTTCTGGTACAAGGAGCAACGCCTTGGCAAGGACAGCTGATGCGTCCAATTCTGGTAGCGTCCCAGAGCCGCTCTGTTGGTTGGAATTTCGTTGCACATCCTCCGATAACTCCTGTTCTATTCTCTTTCTTTGTCGCTGTAGTTCGGCACACAACAGCTCATCGGGTTTTGACAAGTGTACTGGATGGGGCTCGGGAGGCGGCACCACGTTTGCTGTGGCAAGGAACGATCCTACAGCGTGCTTGGAGGCAAATGCCGTGTTATCTTCTCGGGGTCGGTTTTCTGGAATGCATTCATGAATATCATCGGTAGATAGTGATAGCGCAGCTGTTCTCAAGGAGTCAGAAACCTTGATTGTAGCATGCTTGCCAGCAAGAATCTCATCACGAAACTGGATGATTTTCTGGTATTGTTGCAAGAGGTGCGACTCGGTCTCAGGGAGACCAGGCGCCAAGACGCCCTGCAAAGCCATCTCGTGGTCGCGTTGAATCTAAAAGCAATATTTCTCGAGGTTTATGTCTGGAGCCGATTGTCTCGGCTGCCTGTTCGTTCGCTTGGTATTTGCGCGGCGCGCGACCGAGTGGCAGGAGCGGCCACGACTTTATCGTAGCCCTTGCTCGCAATCTCGGTGATGTTAGGGAACAGCCAAGCGGCGCTTCTGAGGAGACCTCCAAGTGAGGACCTTGCGCAAGCTATGATAAGACGCACTGAGCCATTCTGCTCTGCTGGTCTGGGCTTGTTTCCCTGTCCAAGCCTTTGTCCAAGGGAATAAATAAGTAGGCGGTATGTTTAATTTCGCTTTTGGCTGAAATATCCACATGTCTTAGGCGGTGAGTGACTGCGTTTGGCAGAATGGCCAGCCACAAGCCTACCTACCTACTAAATAAACTAAGAAGATAAGTTGAGGTGCGGCATGAGCATGATTTCCAAGTTCTGGACATCGATTTTTCCTTACTAAATTCTTCTGTACCGCATTTAGGTCGTATGTAGCAGAACTCTAATTTTCAACCATCGGTAGCACAGCTTTTTGGTCTCTTTGTACTCCCGTTTCTCCGTGTCTCCATCGCTTCCCGCGCCGAGGCGTGCCTAGGCTTGCTTGATATGACTGGCCAGTCGGCCCAGTTTAGCGGCATGACTCAAAGTCGGTGCAAGGAAGGCTGTCCTCGACAACAACCTAATAAACGGCTCATGAGCGCCGTCCACATCTGTATCACCGAGTTGCACCACCAGCCCATACGTACATGATATTGCTTCGAGGGATTGCCTTGCAGACTTCATTGCCACTTCATCGGAAGTGTACCCGAAAAAGCCACGCGGCCACTCAGCGCCTTCCGTTTGTCAAGAAACGACACTTCGTCTCAGTCTCCAAATACTTCGCCTATCCGGTCGTCGGCAAGAGTATCTCAAGATGACTGCCACAAACGGAGACCGGTCAAAACTACCCGTCTTGTTCTTGTAGGCATGCCACTAAGTTCCATCTCACTGCCAGACTAACGCGACTGCAACAGCGACATTGACAACTGCCTCTATGCGCGAAGTAAGCCGCATAGAATAAGTTTAAAATGCAGACTCTGACGGCTGAATAGGTACAAAGGTACAGGAGCTCATGTCCGACCTCATTGACAAGTACTTCGCCCAGCATCTGAATCTCCCCGACGAGGAGGCAGTGCGGCTGCACAGCGAGTACTACACAAACTACGGTCTGGCCATCGAGGGTCTTGTGCGCCACCATGAGATCGACCCCATGGAATACAACGCCAAGGTTGACGACGCTTTGCCGCTCGAGTCCATTATTAAGCCGAACGCAGAGTTGCGCCAGTTGCTGCAGGATATTGACAGGAGCAAGGTCAGACTGTGGCTCTTCACCAACGCTTACAAAACACACGGCGAGAGAGTCGTCAAGTTGCTCGGTATCGACGACCAGTTCGAGGGATTAACGTACTGCGACTATTCCGCGGTGCCGTTTGTCTGCAAACCCAGTCCCGACAGTTACAGGCGGACCATGCGTCAAGCCGGCGTCGAGAATCCTGCCGATTGCTATTTCGTTGGTAAGCGCTTTAGTTTGTCATGCATCTGGGGGCTCTCCGCTGACCTTGCTTCAAAGACGACTCGTACAACAATTGTAAGAATGCTAAGGACTTTGGGTGGACAGCCGCTCACTTGGTGGAAGAGGGCATCAAGGAACCAGCGACACAGGCGTCACAGTTCCAGATTAGGCACCTGAGGGAACTCCGTGATATCTACCCTCAATTTTTCAAGTCAAAGTAAACGGCCTATTTGTGCTTAGTGTAGTCGCATACTAGAATAGCCGAGATAGAACAAGTTAAATAATAGAAGGGTTATAATTAATGCAAAATCAGGGGAGCACTTGCGCAGTGGCAAAGTTACTGCGGCCACAAATCAATCCAGGGCCGGTTCCCGTTAACTCCTCGCTACCCATGTCATGAAAAGCACGCGGTTTAGCACCAGCATCATTCCAAGTCCATCAAGGTCGTCGAATGCCGCAAATAACCGAGTCCAGCTGGGCAAGGATGGCATCGCGTTCCTTAAGCGCCTCTTGTCTCTCAGCCTCGGCTCCCTTCAAATCCTCCTCGAGGTCCTTGATGGCCTTTTCTTGATCCTGTTCGCTGTTGTTCAGGCCTGGAAGCAGCGAAATCAGGTACTCGATCTGCTGCTCTTTGAATATGAGGTCGCGCGAGAGTTCGTTCAGGCCGGCTGCGAATTCGTCCGCTGCGAGAGGATCAACTGTGTTTTGCCGCCGCGTTAGTACACAAGTCTGTATCGTAGGCGCCCAAATGACGGACCTTCTCTCTGCTCGGGTTCAAGCTTCACGTCGCGGATCTTGTCGTTCGGTCCCAGGGTTTGGAGATCGTGTCGCCGATGCACAAAGTGCAAGGATGCAACAAACTGTTGCGCAAGCTGCGGACGATGCGAGTTAGTTTGTGCATGCGGCAGCGCAGCCAAGGCATAGCTGGCGCTTCACTTGCCTGGTCAACGGCATCTTGTAGCTGGGTCAGACTGTCACTCATTATGAATGCACTTTGCTTAATATGATTGAGATGCATCTACATGATTAGTAGGTAACATGGAAGTGGCTTCTGAACAAGCTGAATGCCTTTATTAGCGCCCCACGTAACACGTAAAGCCGCCTGTGGCCCAGGGCCAAAATGCGCCATTAGCAGCACTAACTAGCACTGGTGCAGTGCCGCCTTGGCCGGATCGCGGGTAATAGACGATCCGGCGCAGCCAAAGCGAAGCAAAGCCACCTGGTCAAAAAAAGTGGTGGATACACCTCACCTGAGGGTACCTGAGTCGGTTAAGCTGAGGGTGGGGTCCCTTAGTTAAGGTGGCCCCACTTTTATAGGAAGTATAAAGGTACATCGCACTATAACGATATTTTAAGTAGGGTAAAGTACTTCTTAATTAATAAAGAATTATTTTATAATCAATTCTATAGGAGAAAAAGGGGTCTCTATAAATATACCCACTTTTCTCTACTTTATAAGATTATATATCTTTATAAATATACCCACTTTTATTAAATTAAGTTATAATATTATAATAATATAATTTATAATATTATTAAACCTTAATTCTAATATTAGAGTTATCTATAATATAACTATAATATTAGAATAAGGTTATATACTATATCTTAAATGTTTAATAAAGGTCTAGACCTAAATAGACTTTTAAGTACTTAACTATATAAAGGGTAACCTTTTCCTATACTAAATAGTATATAATAAGTAATAAATTTATAACCTTTACTTCTCTTATATTTATAAGAGAACTTCTTA
>MWMN01000043.1:183088-216133 GCA_002968875.1 Cordyceps cicadae | reverse complement strand
GTCGTACCCCTCGCCCGGGTAGATCACGGCCGGCCGGGGCTGGTCGCTCGCGCACGCAATGGCCGCCGCGTACGCCGCGCGGTCCCGCACCATCCGCGCGCTCGGCGAGTCCTCGGCCGACTCGTTGCAGGACAGCAACGGCGGGAAGCGCGCGGCCTGCACGACGGGCACCATCTCGGCGGAGCCCCAGTCGACGATGCTGGGGGAAAAGAGGTCTTGTGCGTCAGCGGAGAGTTGTGTCGATGAAAGGGTGGGGAGAAGGGGGGGAGAGGGGGGGATTTGGTGTGGGCTTACGCGGAAATGTTGAAGTGGCTACTGCTGATGATGCTTTCTGCGCGCAAGTCGCCGTGTTCCATGGCGAATTGGCGGTTGTCCTTTTCATCGCCCAGGACTTCGGGCAGCAGGGCTAATTGGTCGAGCACGTCCTGCTCGACCAATTCCGGCAGGTTTCCTTGGCGTATGCTTTCGAGGCGGCGTTGGATCTTTTCTTTGAAGAATTCGTACGCCGTCATCTCTCCTGTGATTGATAAGAAGCCATCAGGTTCCAATCAGCATCCATCAGTTCCGCGGGCTGCCAGCCTTTCCTACGCAAACCTCCCTCTACTTCCTGTCCAACACAGTGACCCAAAAGGGAGGGGAGGGGGAGAGGATACCGACGTACTAGTCTCCAACGTGCGCTGGATGAGCTGGAGTTGGATGCTCGCGAGCCGCGCCAGCAGTGCGCTCCGAGCGGGCTCTCCGGGGCTCTCGTCGCTCCACCGCAGGCGGTCCTCGCCCGCGAAGTCGAGGACCATGTACGGGTAGCCGATGGGGTTGTCGAAGCCGGTGCAGGCGCCAAACAGCCGCATGGACCAGTGAAAGTCAACCGCGGCGAGGCGGTCGTAGGCGCAGCGCTCCCTCTCGAGGCGCGCGCGGATGGCCGCCTCGTCCTCGCCGCTGCGGTGCCGCGGGTGCTCCACGCGCAGGCACACGCTCGGCCGGTCCGAGAAGCTCACGCGGAAGATGTGGTGCTCGTCGTTGCCGTACTCGCCCTCAAAGGTGGCGTTGCAGCCCTCGTCGTCGAGGAAGAACTGCACGGCGTCGATGACGGCGTCGGCGCTGAGGTTCTGCTCGCGCAGCCAGGCCATGTCTTGTTGTTGCTGTTTGTTTGTTTTGTGTTTTTTTTTTTTTTTTTTTTTTTTTTTTTTTTTTTTTTTTTTTTTTTTTTTTTTTTTGGTTATCTTTTTCCGTTCAAGCTAACGCCCGAGAATGGACAGGGGAAAAGATTGGAGGATGAGGAAAATGGGAAAGAGGAAAAAGAGGAAAAAGAGAAAAGAGAAAATAGAGAGGGGGGGAGAAGAAAAGGCTTTACGTTGTTGGGCAATTCGTCGACAAACGGAGCTGTGTGCAACGCCGGCGGTTTGGATAAGCCGTCTTGACTTTTCTTTGTGCCGAACCAACCGTTGTTGGACGGACGGTTGTCTGTTGTCTGTCGTTCGTCTTTCTGTTGTGCAGCCAACCTGGGCCAACCTGGACCAACCTGGACCAACCTGGGCGGTGCTGCCAAATCAGGCAACACTGTGGCTTGACGCTTTCGGCCTGAACCCTGCAGCTGCGTTGCCTGCGGCTCTCGTGACGACTAATTATATCAACGACGCGTGAAAGAAAATACAGATATATTACCCGTGACTGTGGTGCAAAATGAATAGGATAGGTGGATTGTTTGCAATTCAATAGCAAATGGAGGAAAAAATGCAGACAGGTAGCACCACCACAGAGCAATCACGTTGGTAACCCTGCCCGCCAACTAACAAACTAACTAACTAGCATATCAATAGTGAGTGACCTGTATGCATCATACAACACGCACCCCAGCCTGCTCACACATACCATACATCATACGTACATACATACATACACACTACATACATACATACAGACATACCTGTTTCTCCTCATCCAGCCAGCCCACCTCGTCAATACCATCATCGCGGCCAACCTTCTTATGAGCCCCCTCTTCTCTCCATTTTGCGACCTCGTATCCGCTCGAATCAGCGTGCCTCAACCACACCCCAAACTCAGCCCCGGCCCTTCACCTGCGCCCGCTCGCATCCCGGGCTCAGACACATCATACAATATACCACGGCACCATGATGCATGGTTCTGGAGCTGCCACCTCGCATTGGTGCCGTCGTCAAGCAGTCGAAGGTTTCCGGCTTCACCATCATCTAAACCCCATCATTACACTACAAGCAAAGAGGGGGTTGGAAATATGGTGGAGGCTGAGTCGGGGAGCGGGGAGGAATCAATTCCGCGTCGCACGGTGGTGTGGGGCCCGGAACGCGGGCCGGTGGCACCGCAAGGCGGGGTTGACTCCATACCGCCCCAGAAACTCGGGGAGATGCATTCCTGCAAAAGCAGCCATGATGCCACAATCATCATGACAAAGTTTTCTGGCATAGTCTGAATTCTCCAATATTGTCATGTAAATCTTCATCGATTCATATATAGTGATGACTTTACCGCAAGTGTACAGTGTACTAGTCCCTACCACAAGGAAAGAATCCCGCTATTCTATGCCCTATCAACCAAATGTATGGCACTATTAAGCCGCTAATATATATCAGTATGTCAGTAAGCCTCGTGTTTTACCACAAGGATGAACAGTCAATTCAACGCCAAAGCGCCAGATCCCCAGGAAACAACGCCGAAATGAGACAGAAACTTGAGCAAATCAGATTGGACTTCCAGTCCATTACTTGTTGTTTTCAGGACCAACTGGCTCGATGCGATCAATTTCATCCGTCGTGAGAGCCTGGCCCACCAATCCTGATACCGGCCGTGCCACCGAGTTTCGTGGCCATCCTATGGGCATGTTGGACGCTCGGCGAGTGCTGTTGCCACTATCACTGCGCACGCGAGTGACCGTGACAGCCATGTCCTCAATAGCCTTGTCGCTGAGGGCATTGTCGCTAATAGCCTTGTCGCTGATGCGTGAGCTGCGTGAGCTCACGTACCCTGTCGTAGCCTGGGCAGCTTTTTCGTCTATCGGACTGCTTCGTCGGCGATCCGCTGCTGTTGCACTCATGAAAACGCCTCCAGCTCCCACGACCCCCCTTGCCCCAGCCACCCCGTCGGCCACGGTCGATTTGAAATCAGCAAGAGACCCCTTAACTTGGGCCATCATTTTTTGGTCCGATGTCTCGTCACAGAGAAGCCAGACAACGGCGCCAGCAATCCCAGTCAGTATGGCAAGTGTGAGAAATGCGGCAGCAGCCTTCATTCCACCGGTGGGGGCCGCAAATATGGGAATTGGATCCTTTCTGCCAATATCACCGGCGCCTGCATTGACATTACCCTTGCTGGTGCCTCCCGTATTGGCTGTCAGTGGGGGCCCCCGGCTCTTGATGATGGTAGAAAGAAGAATCTCCAGAGCGGCCATTTGTTGACCGACACCAGTGCTTCCATCATATTTGCCTTCGTTCCTCACCCATTTCATCCCGCACATTCTACCGTTGCTGCCTCCAACACACTGGTTGATAGCAGCCTTGGCAGATGCCGTCAGGTAGGGAATCACGGTCTCATACGTGTCGGGGGCCCATTGAGTGGCCGCTGCGAGCCATCGGGACAAATAAGCCTTGAATGACTGTTGATCAATATTGCAACGGTCAACAGGCTCACAGGCGACCTCGGACATGATGTCGTTGTTGTCGCCAACGAAAAATACCTCGGAGCCTTTAATAAGACCGTCAAGGCGATCCTTCCAAGTTTGGGACTCCGTGTGGTTGTACATGGCGGAAGCCCCGAGAATAAAGCCACCAGCATTGTAAGTAAACTGGTAGGGACTGTAGGAGGTACAGTTGCTACCAATGGCGGCACCGTCGATGACGTAGTATGTTTCATTGTTGATGAATCCAGTCGACCACATCCAATCCCAAGTCTTTTCAGCCCAATCTGCGTAGGTTTGGTTTCCTGTGTAGAGTGCAAGTCGGGCTCCGAGCGCAAAGAAGCAGGCTTGAGAAATGGAGTTCTTGGGAGTGTCAGTTGCAGATACAAAATTCGTTATCAGTGTAAAAGAACCCACCTTATAATCGTAGCCTTTGTTCCACTGGTAAATTTGCCAACGCAGGCCGCCGTTGCAGTGTTCTGTATCCCATCGGGCGGCCTGGGTGTTAAAGACGGCCTGGGCGAGCTCCAGCCACTGGGGCTGGTCATCTGGGGGATTTGGAAAGTTGTACTCGGCGGCAGACATGACAGCAAGGCCCCAAAAGCCTTGGTCGTCGTTACCTTCGGTCAGGGTCTGGTTGTTTGGCATAAAGTCTCTGTTAGTGCCGACCTGGAAGAGCAGGCCATCCGAGACTAGCTGGTTGTACTCGTCGTCTCCGGTGTAGTACCAGTAGTCAATAAGGGCGCCGAACATGGCGCCAGCTTCCCACCCTGTTCGGAGTGGTCAATGATAAATAGGCCATGTGCTCCAAGGTTAGAAACAACGAACAGTAGTATGGTGATGGCAGCAGGCCAGGAATGCCGCCAGGTTGGTTGCCAGAGTAGAAGGAAAGCATGTCGCTGGCGAGGCCTTTGGCGGTATCCTTGATAGATTCTGTACCAATTGCGGGTTAATGGTGGGCAGAAAATAATTGGCAGGATTTAATGTTGGGCTGGGACGCACGTTGCGATGTCAGGTCCAAGCTGTACCCAGCGGCCTGAACCAAGCGGCCAGCGACGAGCAGTGAAGCCGTGAGACTGCGAGCAAGCCGTGATCTTCCATGTATTGAGGACATCATTTTTGTGTATAGTATCTTTTTGCGCATGTATGCTCGAGGATATTTTGGTTCTAAAATCTTGACCGCGAAATCGGACCCATGTGTGAAAGAGTGCAGCGGCACCAGGCGAGGCAATGATGGAGGGCCGAAAGTCGGTTGAGCAGGCAGGTGTAGTTCGGCGGTGTGGTGGTATAAATGCCGGTAGTATCGGTACTGGCCGAACGCTGACGGGATGTTAGACTGGAGTTGAGAAGGGAAGCCGGAGACGTGAAGGATGTTGTAGAGAAGGAAGAAACAAGGGAGTATCGAGAGAGAAGAGGGAAGAGATGGGAAAGAAGGAAAAGCAATGTCAAAATCCGGAGGAGAAACTTAAAGTTCGTGTTTGAGTGTGGTGTCAGTGCCTGACCTGATCAACGATCAACAAGGTGTGGCGGCCAGCAGGCTGGCAGCTGGCGGCAGCTGGCAGCAGCTGGCAGCAGCTGGCAGCAATTGGCAGGCAACTCAATGCAAGGTGCAGGAGGTCGGCGCTTGGTTCAAGGTGGAGGGGGGGGAGACGACGCCAGCGGTGAAAGCGGAAAGGCGCTGGGGTCTTTTTTGTTTTAGCCTGGTTGCTAGTTGGCACCTTGACAGCCCGCGGCGACAACACCGGAGAGGCCAGCAACCACAACAGCGCCAAATGATGCAGGGATGGCTGGTCGATCTGGGGACGCAAGTGCATTACAACTCTATGGCTGGAAAGGGCAGGGGCTGGAATATTCATCAGCCGTGTCTGTGACGAGTACAAGGCAGCCCGCGCGATAGTTGGGCTGCAGAGAGGCCGAGACATACAGGGTGTATAAATAAGCTTAGGTAATGTAATGGAAATACTGCCCATGTTTGACTGCAACCAGCATGCGATTGCCCAAGCCAGCCATATAGCCGGAAAAGAATACAGGCGCAAAGGCGCTACGAAAAGCCCCCCCCCCCCCCATCCCAGCCACCACGAACGCCCGCTAATAAACAAGTCAGTAGCCCACTGGGGATTCAGAAATTCGGAAAATACGAGCTGACACACTGACTACCACTACCCCGTAAACCCCCATCCACCAACCACGGACCACACTGCCTCCACGAAAACCATGCAACGACAACTCAAGAGGCTGCAACATGGTGGGTTTTATACGAGCCTCTCGCTCCGTACACAGAACACTTACTTCGCTATCAAACAATGCTGAAGGCCATTCGTGTGCAATCGGCGAAGCCATCTCGCGTTCGGCTCGTGCCCTTGCCTGATCCCTGCAGGGCGGCTAGAGCCTGCGACAGGGTGAGGCCATTCTGTACAAACTGGTTCAGCCTTGTTCTTGTTTCGTCTCTTTCTCATTCGAGCTTCACATTATCCCTCGGCCGCAATAGCCCTTTCCTCCATCAAAGCTAACGCACTAGTGTCTCGGATGTTGACCTGCGCTCGCCTCGTTGCCACCTCTAGCCGTATGCCTATCCGGCCTTTCTTATTATTACGGTCAAGGTGGCAGATGCAGAGCGCCGTTTTGGTTCTTGATTATTCCCCTCTCGTACGTAATTCTCTACGCGTCCATCCATGCGCGACGATGAAGAACGACACCATTTTGAGTACCAGACAGGCTCACGCTCAGGGCTCCAGTCCCTGTTTCAACAACATCAGTGGCACGCTGAGCAGGGAGTGTTTCTTGTTCAGCTACATGGCCCATAGATCATACGCTGCGCAGTCCTGTATGTAAGCGCCCAAAGCATCCATTGCATCATGCCACAGCCTGTGGACCGGCTTGGCGATAGTCAACGGGCACGTCCTACCCTGTAGTCCAATCGCAACGACTCCAAGCGACTTTCTGCACCTTCACCGTGGGCAATATCCCGCAGAAAATAGGCATTAGTCTTCCCGGTGGCATCTTGCGTGGAGTGTGCAAAGTTTTCAGCATCTACATCTGTCGTATCCTTGTGAGCCAATGTTACGCTGAAATACTAACTCCGCTGAGAAGAAAAAAAGAGTACCATGAGTGCCTGAGCAACGCTGATGCTGGCTCAATTCCAACGCCTCCGAGACGCAGCGCCGAGGGGGTCTCACTTACGAGAAATTAACCATTCCAGTGATAGTGTAATACAACACAAAGGCCGTGCTGGTATAGCTGAGACTCCTTGACAGCTCACAAACGGCGACAGCGTGTATGGCAGAGTCGACAGTGGGAGGCTGTTGGCAACACTTAGGGCGGCTACATACCAGCATTCTCCAGTCTACAGCCCCAACAATTATCGTTGCTGTTCATCTAAAAATGTTGGCGTTTGGTCCGGCACAGCGTTAGATTTGGTAGTTTGGTGGGCTAGATTAAGGATGAGAGCTGGTTGCGTTGCACCAACGCTTGTTAAATTCGACTAAAGCATCGGGATCGCCTTGACATCTTGGCTGATGCAGAACAATCGACCAGTAAACCCCATGAGCAGATATCCACGCAAGAATAGAACCTGGCAAACCTCTGCATTATCAGCGACCTGTGCAGCCTCACGAAGACTAGGACGCATAGTAACTCGTAGGGTCTGACCATCGTTCGCACAGTATACACTCCAATGTGATCTTCCCGCTGGTGGTTAAGCGAAATGACGCTCACCACCGCCAACACCACTATCTCTGACCCTGCTGCGCAGGGCGGCGAGGAGCTGCTCGCGTGTTCATCTCACATCATCCTAGAGGATCGCTACTCTTGACGGCGCCACGCTGGAGGCAACGTACGCCGCATTCCAGGACTGGGCTCAGCGAAATAGCGCAACTCGCGGTACCCCGTCGCGCTTGTCATCGACCAACAGTCGCTCAACGACACCATGAAGCTGCCCGAAGCGGGTTGAGGTGTGTGCTACAAGGAGAAGCTCTTCTGCTGCTGCAAGGTATCGATTGCCGCCAGGGCACTCCCTGGTTTTACGTGGCGCCCGCGCTTCTCGCTTCGCTCTGGTTCAAGCTCACGCAAATTAGCCGTCATCCTCCCATTTTTGAGATGAACACGCCTCTACATAGGTCACGTAAGTAGAGGAGACGGTAGGCTGGGGAAAAGCGATGCTATTGATGAAGAGCGATCTTTCATGCGTAACAAGAACTTGTTCACATATGCATTTGGAGCTTAACACAGCCACAGCTGGACGCTCAGCCATGCCGAGGCAGGCTTCTGATTGGTTGTCTTAAGGTCACGTGTCGAATATCTGTCATTCAGCCACACTCTCGCCGTTGCTTCGTTGCTAGGGAACCTCGAACTTGGTCAGTGCCTGTACTTGGAAAAGTTGAAAAAAGAAAAGAGTCAACGCTTACTTGCTGAATAAGTAATGAACAACAGAATGCCGCTCATAAATTGCCATTTCTAAATTCTTTCGCAAAATGTAACCATGAGAAACGCGTGTTGCGGCTAACGTCGCAGGTGCGTTTGGCACGCATACTTTGAGCAGGCTGGGAGCTGCCTCCTCAATGAAGGTGCTGGGCGCTAACAGAGACCAGCCCGCCCATTTTGCAGCGCCTCGCTGGATCTCCACTTGGAAGGGGGCCGTTGCGTCGTCACAGAACGCAAACCTGGACCCGACAACTTTCTCTTCCTCTCCCGACTCCATCGAACAGAACAATACAACACCCGCATCACGACATATCGAGCGAACTCTTCTACCACGACAGCACGCGTTTTCGATACCCTTTGATTCGAGCTCCCTGATTTTTCTTCGACGCCGCCATCATGCCCGAGCAGGACCCCCCTTATGACCCTTATATTCCCAGCGGCCAGGCCGGCTCGCAGCAGGCCGGTGCTGCCGGCGGCAACGCCAGAACACAGGCTCTGCAGGCTGTAAGTAGCAGACCCTAGAGAGTGTCATATTCCATTCTATTCTACGAGCGACCGACAATTTTCCCCCGTGCCTGGGCGACTTGCGATGTTGGCGCGGACCCGGCGCTTTTGTGAGGGCGCCGACTGCGACACGTAACGGTGGCCAAAGCGAATCCAATGATGCGACAGCGGAAAGCGAAAAATATCTTCGAATTTAACCGAAATGCACCACGACAATCATGGATCTTTTTTTTTTGTGCTGCTACGGCCTACCGCGACCGTTGCAACGCCAACCGTACGAACCTGACAGATTGCGCCACACTCTGTTCGCCATGGGGCCATGCTGAGTAACAGGCCTCACCCGCAAAGCTATGCGCCAACGGTGCCATCTTCAACGTCGGAGGACGCCCTGGGGACGAAAAATACGAGTCAACGCCGTAGAAGAAGAATGAGAACGAGCGCGGCCATGCAGGCGAATGCTAATTATGCCGGTAGCAAATCGACGACACGGTCGGTGTCATGCGCGACAACATCAACAAGGTCTCGCAACGTGGTGAGCGCTTGGATGCCCTGCAAGACAAGACGGACAACCTTGCCGCCTCGGCGCAGGGTTTCCGCCGCGGAGCCAACCGCGTACGCAAGCAGATGTGGTGGAAGGACATGAAGATGCGCATGTGTATCATCATTGGCATTATTGTCCTGCTGGCCATTATCATCATTCCCAGTACGTTGCTCCCTGATATCCAAAAACAAAACACTGCATAGTTCGTCGCTTACATGTAAATAGTTGCCGTTAAAACGAGCCACTAAATGTCAAGTCTCGAGGTTCGATGAATTGGTTGGGAAGGGGATACTTTTTTTTTTTCCATTTTGGACGTTTTGAATTTGAGCGGCGCGCTGGCACTACGCAGTCTGGAAAAGAGACTGGCGGAAAGGACCCGGAGCATGCTGCCAAACGGGGTAACTTTTTTTTCTGTGTTTTCGAGCATTGTGGAATTAATTGACCATGAAACTTGAGAGTTGTTTGTTGGCCGCACGTTCCTGGCTCCTGATATCCGCAAAGGATGGAGAGAGACTAGGCCCGGAGCTGTATGTATGACTGGAGACCAGGCGTTCCCGCATTAATCGAGATATGTTCTTTTCAACACGGGCCCGATGCTTGCGATGTCCCGCGCGTGCCACTCTATACCGATGATTTGATTGCAATGTGAGCTACGGGACTCTAAGAACTCCTTGACGTAGCCAAGCCGGACAATGTCGGCCACGATAAGAGTCTAGAATGCACAAGTCTTCTCCACGTGGATCTTTTTTCTCAAACGCAAGTCTTTTTAGCGGAACTGCAGCAAGAAGTGCCGGTCCAGGGATTAATGCAAGAAAGGGCCGGTGAAGAAAATTTTTAAGTTTATCAATCAGTTGGAAAAGAGCTGAGGCCGGTCCCACTGGTTGTGGGCATGTGCTGACGAGACACGAGTGGTCAGTGGGAGGGCTCTCTGCTCTTATCTGATCTTGTCCCCCTTCCTCAGCTCCCCTGTTTGGTGGAGAAGCTTGTGGGAATCACGGTAAGCTTCTCCAGGCAGGGTGTGGGCGAGATAGAATTATGCAAGGGTTTTCGTCCTTTTTTCTTCGGAGAGTGTAGAGGGGGGGGTGGTCGGAAACCGAGGGTGTTGCGGGGGATGTTGAAGAGTAGGAGGAGGAGGAGGAGGAGGAGGAGGATGAGGAGGACAAGACGGAGAGAAAGGAGTGGGAAGGAGGAGGAAAGGAGAAAGAAAAGAGAACGGGGATGGAGGAGTTGACCCTAGAGAGAGGGGAGGGGAGAAAGCAAGCGAGCAAGCAAGAGAGAGGGAGACCACGGTTCCTGTCGTGTGGTGAGGGATATTCGAAAACGGGATCAGATGGTGAGCGCGTGGTGGCTATTTAATGATTGCGTCAGTTTTGACGGGCCGAGTGGCAATGAGAGGAACAGGCAGGTAGGTGGGCAAACGTTGGGCTGAGCAATGTCCAGGCAGCGTCGCATCGTATACATGAGCGTATATCGCACTATATCGTGAGGGTCTGGAGTAGGTTTGTACGTGGCAGAGCCGTCAGGAGACCACACGGAATTCAAGCCAGGCAAGGAGGTAGATTTATTACGACTAGTAGCCTTGCATTAATAAAGGAGCCTACATAGGTCCGGCAAGTAGATAGGCTTATTAGTGCTGAGGATGGGAAGCCGGGTCGATGGAGGAACGGCGACTTTTTTTTTTTTTTTCCTTGGGCTTTTTCTTACCCTGGTTGTATGCTATACCATACATGTATATATGTTGGGCGGCGGCGCGGTATATTTTTGTCGATATATCATCAATCAGCAGCAAAGGAGGGGCGGCGGCGACAGGACGCTGCTTGTTTGGGCCTCGGCGATCAGTGGTGGATGGAGTACGGAGTACATGATGAGAAATGGACTTGGCACATGACGATGAGGGTTTTTGCTCAGATGTTTGCTCGATGTTGCTTGGACGGAATGCGACTGTGGTCTTTTTGGTTTGGCGAGACCATCTCGGCTAGCAAGGCACAGGATCGAGTTGCAGCGGTGTGCCGACTGAACCTACTTCTCATCCGCCGTTGCTATCATTGCTGGGAGGCTCTGTGCTCCGGGGCTCTGTGCACTGTAACGGCGGCGAGATCGAGCCGGGCAGAGTGCGACCGCGACCCCAGCAGTTCCATCATGATTGGGCCGATGGCCGGCTGTGCCTTCTTCAGGTACTCGCCTCGCTCATTCATTGCAGGTAGGTAGGTACCTGTTGGAAGTACCTGGCAAGCCACGGGTACTTTAACTGTCCGCGGAAGGACAAACGACCCCTGACTCACCGCGTGACAATCTGGCAGGCATAAGCGGCGCCTCGGCCAAATTTGCAAATTTGCACCTTTTTTTTTTTCTTGTGTGAATCCATGCAACATTTCTCCAGTTGCAGCTAAATATGTGCTCGACTTACCACTTACATACGCTGGCTGCGTGCATGGATGGATGGCTGGATGGATGGATGGATGGATAGATTGATTTAATGGATGGGTACCACTCACTGTACGGATACCACCCAGCATATGCAGGCCTTTTTTTTTGGGCTGCGGTTTCGGGGCCGGTTCTGCTTCGCGCCCCACCAACTACTCTGGCTGCTGGAGACAGCCCGCCCGCTGTCCACTGTCCGCTGCCCGCTGCCCACTGTCCACTGCCGACTGCCCACTCACTGCCAATTCCCCCACTTGTGACTCGAACTGCCTGTTCCCCCAACCCAAAAAAAAAAATAAAATAATGTAGAAAAACACCTCCTGCTGCTCTCTCTCCGACACAAACACCCCTCCGGTATTTTCTCTCTTTCTCTCTTTCTCTCTTTCTCTCTCGCTCTCCCAGGCTACCGAATTGACCTACTGATCTGGGCCGGGGCGGATCAAACGGCATTTCTAGCCTTGTGTGCTGTTCCCTAGCGCTTATCAGTCGCTTGTTCTGTGTTATCGCTTCACTACTACTCAGACCTCACCTACACTTACCACCACCAACCAGCACACCGTACTTCCCACACCGTGCTTGCTTGCTTGCTTGCTTGCTTGCTTGCTTGGCGTACGAATTCGACCTCCTCCTCCCTCTCGCCTCGTCCAATTTCATATTGGGGGCTCGAAAAAAGCACACATCGAGGGAGAACCACCAAATCCGACAAACACCATTGACAATGCTCTCGGCTACCTCTGTGGCTTTGCGCGCCGGTGCTCGGCGAGCCGGCCCTCGTGCCTCCATCGCCGCCGCCTCGTCGACTACGATCCGATGCCCAAACCTCACCACCTATCGGGCCCTCTCCCACTCCCGCGCCGCCGCCGCGCCGCCGACCCGCGATCGCACCCGTGAGATCGTCGCCCAGACCGTCTCTAGCATCGGCTCCAAGCGCGAGGGCCAGCAGTACCTCAAGCTCTTCACCTCGGTCTCGTCCCAAAAGTTCGCCGTCATCAAGGTCGGCGGCGCCATCCTCACCGACTACCTCGACGAGCTCTGCCGCTCCATGCTCTTCCTCTACGAGCTCGGCCTCTACCCCGTCATCGTCCACGGCGCCGGGCCCCAGCTCAACCGCCTGCTCGAGGAGGCCGGCGTCGAGCCCCAATTTGAGGAGGGCATCCGCGTGACCGACGCCAAGACCCTCGGTGTCGCCCGCAAGCTCTTCCTCGAGGAGAACCTCAAGCTCATCGACCGCCTCGACGAACTCGGCGTCGCTACCCGATCCATCTCCGGCGTCTTCATGGCCGACTACCTCGACAAGGAAAAGTGGCAGTACGTCGGCAAGATCACAAAGATCAACAAGGAGGCTATCGAAAAGTCCATCGAGGCTGGCTACATCCCCGTCCTGACTTCCATGGCCGAGTCCGATGACGGCCGCCTGCTCAACGTCAATGCCGATGTCGCTGCTGCCGAGCTCGCCCGCGCTCTTGAGCCCCTCAAGGTCGTCTACCTGTCCGAGAAGGGCGGTCTCTTTGACGGCGAGGGCGACAAAATCTCCCACATCAACCTCGATGAGGAGTTTGATCACCTCATGGCTCAGCCGTGGTGCCGCTACGGCACCCGTCTCAAGATCAAGGAGATCAAGGATCTTCTCGACACCCTCCCCCGCACCTCTAGTGTTGCCATCATCCATCCTAGCGACTTGCAAAAGGAACTCTTTACCGATTCTGGCGCCGGTACCATGATCCGGCGCGGCGACAAGATTCAAAAGGTCAGCTCCGTCTCCGAATTTGAGGACATTGATAAGATCAAAGCCACTCTCATCCGGGATCGCGAGGGCCTAGACTCTGAAGCCACCGTCGACCGCTTTGTCGACTTTCTCAAGGAGAATCCTTTCAAGGCCTACTTTGATGAAACCCTGCAGTGCCTGGCGATTGTCGTCCCTGCTGGCGAGGGCCGCACCGTCCCCACCCTGGCCACACTCAACATCACCAAGTCGGGCTGGTTGACCAACGTTGCCGAGAATGTCTTTGCCGCCGTCAAGAAGGACCACCCGCAGCTGGTCTGGACCGTTAGCGAGAATGACGAGAACCTGACCTGGTTCTTTGAAAAGGCCGACGGTAGCTTCAGTCACAACGGCAGCGTGCTCTTCTACTACGGCTGCGACCTCCGCTCCTCGGCCCTCTCCCCCGTCTACGACGAGTTCGTCTCCCACGGTCGCGCCATGCTCGGCGACACCAACCTCGAGTCCCGTCTGCGCCGTGCCGCCCAGACCGCCAGCGAAAACCTGAATCGCTCCCACGTAGCCCAGCAGGCCCGTGGCTTTTCCACCTCGCGCGTCATCGGCCCCAGGACACCCAGCATGTCGCCCATGCAGCAGCAGCGCCGCGGCTACACCACCAACACGAACCCTAACCCTCCTCTAGGCAAGAAGAATGCCACCAACTCTGTGCCAGCGCGCGTCGCTCTCATCGGTGCTCGCGGCTATACTGGCCAAGCGCTGATCGACCTCCTCAGCGCCCACCCCAACATGGACCTGCGCCATGTCTCGTCCCGTGAACTCGCTGGCCAGGAGCTGCAGGGATACAACAAGCGCAAGATCATCTACGAGAATCTCTCTGCCGAAGACTGTGGCAAGTTGGAGAAGGAGGGCAAGATTGACTGCTGGGTCATGGCGCTCCCTAACGGTGTTTGCAAGCCCTTTGTAGATGCTATTGATGCTGCTAGCAGCGGCAAGTCGGCTAGCCAAAAGAGTGTTATTGTTGATCTGTCGGCCGACTACCGCTTCGACAGCAAATGGACCTATGGCCTGCCAGAGCTGGTCCGCCGTTCCGAGATTTCGCAGGCGAAGCGCATCGCCAACCCGGGCTGCTACGCCACCGCCGGCCAAGTCGGCATCTCCCCGATTGTCGAGCACCTGGGCGGACAGCCGACACTCTTCGGTGTCTCGGGCTACTCTGGTGCGGGCACGAAGCCGAGCCCCAAGAACGACATCAACGAGCTCCGCGACAACCTGATGCCGTACAGCCTGACGGGTCACATCCACGAGCGTGAGATGAGCAGCCAGCTGAAGACGCAGGTGTCGTTTATCCCCCACGTCGCCTCGTGGTTCCGCGGCATCCACCACACGATCAACATCCCCCTCAACAAGACGATGACGTCGCGCGACATCCGGCAGATCTACCAGGACCGCTACGCGGGCGAGAAGCTCATCAAGGTGGTTGGCGAGGCGCCACTGGTGCGCAGTATCATGAACAAGCACGGCGTCGAGGTCGGCGGCTTCGCGGTGGACAGCACGGGGAAGCGGGTGGTTGTGTGCGCCAGCATCGACAACCTCCTCAAGGGCGCCGCCACCCAATGTTTGCGTAAGTCTTGCTCTTTTTTCTTGAAACGTGCAATTATGGAAGTGATGATGCTAATTTGTGTTGGGATGCAGAGAACATGAACCTGGCGCTGGGCTATGCAGAGTTTGAGGGGATCCCCACAATGTAGCAAGCAGGCCGGAGGGTATATAAAGAATCATGTATAAAAATGCAAAAAAGAAATACAGAAATCCAGGGGGGGGGGGGGGGGGGAAGAAAAAAAAAAAAAAGGGTTTAATTTTTAAAAACTTTTTTTAGGGGGGGGGGGGGGGGACAGGAAAAGAGAAGAACTGGTTAATGTCTATGATACTCTTTTACAGGCGGGGGAGCAGGAATAGTAAATCCGACCCTTGATCGTCTTTTTGTGCTCTTATCTCGCCCCGGTAAACAACGCAGACACCGAGCATGCCACGCACAAAGGTTGGACAAAACTGGCCACGCCAAGACTGTGAACGACGAAAAGCCAGGTAAAATCACGTAGGCTGCCAGAAAGTGGTTGGGCCGAGGTTGCATGCGAAGCGGGGGCTGCTCCGTGTCGATCACCGGGTCATGAAGGGCGGAGCCCGGCGAGCGGAGCTTGACCGAGGTCGGAGCTCAACGGTCTCGGGCCACGGCGTCCGTATGGTGCCGCAAGCATTGCGAAATGATTTTTTTTTTTCTTTTTTCAAAACAAAAAGAAATAGAAGCAGAGTTTGTTTTTTGTCAGGTGCTTCAGAATTTTGTTTCCATACTTTGTGGTTGGTCTACAAGTCCGTCTACAATAAATCAACTCTATAAATGTAAAAATAAAAAAATCAATTTCTTTAGACTCTAGCTTAATTTAAAAGTAGTCAAGACTAGAAATCTAGATCCAGTGAGAGAAACTCGACAGAAAAAGAAAACACGGGTGATTGACTATAGTAGTCTATGGTTGACTTCAACCCCCTGGTAGACGCGAAACCGAGTTGAACACACGCGGACATTCGGCCAGATGTCTGCCACGGAGCTTCCAAGCACCCCTGCAGTTGCACTTATTAGGGCTTGACACCGCATTTATCGTAGTACTCGCCGATCGAGCAGCCAGGCTGCGAGCAGGTGATACCCGCGATGGAGACTTTGCTAGTGTCCACGTAGCCGACCGGGCACACCGTGGTCCAGTAATCGGTCTTGCCGTAGAAGTGCCTGGAGCAGTCGCACCCGACCTGAGCTTCTGCCGGGGGCTGCTCGTCCTTGGCTGGGGGCTGCTCATCCTCAGCCGGGGGCTGCTCATCCTCAGCCGGGGGCTGCTGCTCCTCGCTCGCCGGGGGCTGCTCATCCTCGGCCGGGGGCTGCTCATCCTCAGCCGGGGGCTGCTCCTCGTTCGCGGGCTGCTCGCAGGCGTCGTCGACGGGCGTCGGTGTCGCGGCCCTCGCCTCGTTGGCCTTGCACTGGTCCTCAAAGCTCCTGGCCGAGCAGCCCGCCTGCGCGCAAGCGATGCCGACCCCCGAGACCGCGTCGACCGGCTCGTAGCCGTCCGGGCAGCCGACGTCCCCGCTCTCGGTGACGGCGTAGAAGCTGTTGGAGCAGTCGCAGCGCCCGTCCCGGGCCTGCAGGCCGACAGGGCTGGCGGACCCCAGCGCTGCGGCGAGGAGGAGGATGGTGGTGGTGGCGGCGGACTTCATAGTAAAGACGGGAAAATAGTGAGGAAATGTCGAGAAGGGGACTGCTGGTGCTGTAGTTGCAAAGTCTGGTCGCGATAGTTGCGGTAGCTACGGTTGTTTGTATATGTATATATATATATATTACCTGGGCGCGTAGGGCAACCCGGTCAAGTCGTCGTGAGTGTCGTCGCTTTTTTTTCACTCCGGTTCCGAGTTCTGACTCAATTTCCGACAGCACAGCCCCGAGCAGCAGGTGGCCAACCGGGCCGGTGATTATTCTACTGTTCCAACCATGGCCCTGTTACTAGTAAGGAGATAACTTGACGCCACTCGGGTAGTTACTCGGCGTAAAGCCATGCCGAGGGGAATTCCTTGACAAGGGTGCGCTGGAGAACGACATAAATAAATGACTAGCTGTGGACGCATGGAACGCATGGGGCAAAGGCTCCCTGACTCGTTTGTATTCCGAAACAAGGGTGGTCAAGGCTACAGACGCTTGTCCTCACACGTCTTATAATTTAAGAAGCAACGGCAACTAGTGAGCTGCCCCTTACTTACATCACAACATTATCAGAAATTCCAAGTTGGATGTTGACCAAAATGGCTGTTTGACTTGCTTAGCAACCAACAGCTCGTAGAAAGTTGCCAAAGCTGATAACGATTACCAAGTAAGATAAACAAACCAAGCAGCGGCAGACCGAAATAGAAGCTCATCCAATTGATGAATCGGTGTTTCTCTTATTTGGCCGAACCTGATCCTCAATTTCTTCACAGCATGAACTTGTAATAATTTAGGTTCCCCCTTGACACCCAGTCGCATTTATAATTAGAGGTCTAGAAGGCTGCCAAGGTCCCCATGTGGCATCATGTTCTTATGAAAGCGCCAAAACAAGGTCACCGGTATGCGGCAACGCGATTCCGCGATTCCTGCAACCATAGGTATTGTTGATAGTGACCAATCTAGGTGGAAACACTTGCAGGAATCAGCCCGTGCCTAGGAACGAAGTGATTGGCATTGGGTTGTGCTCCTCTGACACATAATTTATGAGATGTGTTGACTCGGCCTTCCATCACATGCATGCCTCATACTGACTGCTCTCGTGACATTTGACAAGCAAAGAGTGGCTCGGGACCATGGCCTAGGCCGTGGCATTGGCAGCAGATCCTGACTCATCTCGCACGCCGCGACTTGCGTCTGCTTGCTTCCGTGCATCTCCTGTATGCTGGTGGGAAGCGGCTGCAGGTGTGCACGGCAATCCGTCGTTCAGCGCAGCGTAATTCACACTTTCACGCTCATACTCCGCGTCGGGCCGATGACGACGGCACATGAGATCGAAGTGCTCCAGTATATCTCGCTTGTTCTTGGTCTCAGCCGGATACTTTTCCGCGTCCACCCAGGTAGAGCTTGGTCCGCGCAGTACGCCCATCGTTTCCGTGTCCCACCCGAGGACGTCCTTCGCCGTCGATGCGACATCCAAGTCTGTCAGGTCTCGCGCGCTCTGGGTCGGATCCGGCTTCATGCCAAACGCATGCTGTTCTCGTGTCTCGAGTGCCATGAGAAAAGTCACCGCCGCGCTGAGCGACGTCTCGACCGCCACCAGTTGGCCGCTCGAATCGGTGACCTCGCCGCGTCTGTCTTGCTTGTCGATGGTGCCTAGGTCGATCGGTGCACTTAGACCCCGGTCTACCCCGGTGCTCACAATGAGGACCGGGGTCTCGCCAAAATTGGCAATGTCAATGTCATAAGTACAGGTCCGGAGAGTGACAGCGATGGCGTGAAATACGGGTTGCAGGACATAGAATGGTTCCTCCGACCACAGTTCCTCCCTTGCCGTCCGTTGCGACTTGATGGACTCAACTCTTGAGCAAAAGTTGGAATGCAGCCGTCTCACCCAGTCCACCATGGCCATGGAGCATGTGTCGACCGGAAGGATGCTGGCAGGCGGCATGTTCACTTTGGTGAGAAACTGACCACGGTCAATCTCGCTTCGATACGGGCGGAGCCATCGGTGGTAGGTATATCGGTATAGTTGACTGATGAGAAGCACGTATGTATAGTACAAGGGTGGGAGAACTCCTCGTTCCGGGTGTTGCGGGTCGGTGAGATCGCGGAGGAGATAGACTGCTGCTGTGCGGTTGCAGGCGTCGTTTGCATCTTCGAGACGGAGGTTCGACGAAGCGTCAAAATCTATAGGCATGTGGTACTGAGGGTTGAGGAGCCACTTGGAGGTGGCAGAATACACCATGACTTGATGGAAATGAGAACGCTCCTGGAGTCCGCGGAGAACGCGTAGGAGCTCATCCTTGGGCAGCGGAAGGCGGTCCGGAGAGACGCCGTATGTATTTGGATAGGAGACCATCACTTGTCGAATATGAAGTCTGGGGTGGTGGAGTTGCAATGATGACGAGGAGTGAGAGAAGGAGTAGAAATGTAAAATGTGCCAACTGCGTCCAGAGGGTATGCTTTGCCAGGCGAAAAGGCTGTTAGCAGGTGGCGTCGGCAAGTATTCATACTACCACTACCATACGCTACAGGCTCTTTTTGTTTATTTTTCCCCCTCACAATCCTGTCAAGTAAGGTTTCCCTAGGCTGTGTCTGGATTCTGATGTTAAAAATCGCGGCACACTACTAGACAACGCGGCTCTACTAGCCACCCTGTCTCTGCAAGACTAATGTAACACACATTGGGAATGACATCAATAAATGTACATGTCTTGACATTCGAATGTTCAACTTAGATTTACTGATTGGGTATTGGACACTAGACGCTTCCTAGATGCGAGCTTGGATGCAGCTGGGCGCAATTAAGCTCAAATACTCCCTCCTAATCTCTTCAACAGCAGCGCGCACATCATCGTCACACAGCTCATCGTCCTAGTCCATAAGAAGCACATCCTTAGGTTCTTTGCTTATGGAGCACTGCTTGTCTATTGGTAGACACGATACAGAGGAGCTAGGAAATGAACGAAAAAGGAATATAATTTGAGTGAATAAATGAATAAATAGATAAGATTAAACAAATAAGACTAAACAAATAATATAGATAGGATGGACAAGAAAAACAAGACAAACAATAAAGATAATTAAGACAACATCGTTGCCGGGTTAGCTGCCGCTTACGTAAGTACGCGTCCTGACTTGGACTTCCTCACAGCAACACCAACGTCAGTCATCACAATCACAACTTAATCACCTGGCGCCTCGCCCATCGCCCTTTGCTAAATACGATGCGTCTGCAAGAAGCCCGTCTCTCTCGACAACTACCATCCCATCTACGCAGTCACATCTCAATATGGCACCCCGGATACATCCGCGGCGAGGACACCATGTTCTCCCTGCCGCGCCTGGATGAAGTCGAGCCTGAAGACGAGACAGATTGTGATGGGGCAGGCCAGTCTAGTAGATATGGCATTCATTTTCAAACAATGCTGTTAGCCTGCCAAGTCATCACAGGAAACTCTTTCAACACGGCTTATTTGAGTTACGACCGCCAGGGCAACCAGAAAGTGCAGTTGTCTCCATCTGGTATCTTGACTCATGACCGGTACTTTCTGCACGTACCCCAAAGTAAGTTGTAACACTTTCCCCGTCTTATGCAGCAAGTGAGAAAGACGAGAGACTGCATGTATATATCTATATATATGCGCTGTGACCCAGTGACTTGTCAAAGTCAAAACATGCCGCCCGACCATTCATCTGCTCACAGACTATCAAGATAAAGGCGATACTGATACAACATCATATGCGGTCACGCCAAATTTCCAAGAGTGGCGATTTCCCGAAGCCCTCCCTGAATCTTGGCTTTCGATTGCCGCTAGTCCACGCGACACGGCCCCCAGCTGCATAGTCTCAGGCCATCTGAAGTCAGAGAAAGCCCATATCATACCTCAAACTCACGACAAGTGGTTCACAGACAATGCTATGTGCGACTATGCGCAGAATGCAAATTCTTCATGGAACAGTGAAGATAACATATGCCGAATGCGTGTTGATCTTCATAGGACCTTTGATGATTTGGCTTTTGCGTTAGTCCCCAAATTGGATGCAGAAGGTCAACGGCATACGGTCGTACATTTCTTCGTCACAACAAATGCGTCCGGAGACGCGGCTCTCCGGTACCATAACAGGAAGGTGCACAGCCTTGATCCCGTGACACCGCAGTTCCTTTTTGCTCGATTCGCCCTCACCGTGTTCAGCTGCATCAAAGGCTTTATCCTACGAGGAGAGCGTCGCCGAATCTCCCTGGTACAACGTGGCATCGATATCAATGGCAACCCCTGCTGGACTACCAAAAATGTGGAAATGGGTAGTGTAGAGCGACGTGACCGATACGGTGGCGGAGGATCGCGAGCTTCTAGTCCGAGCAAGCGGTCGAGGCTTCAATCGGAATCCCAAGCAGGAGATGAAGATGCTGACAGCTCGGAATGGGGGCTAGAACCTTTTTACATGTCTCGAACAACGGCGTGGGTCCAGGCCACCGCTGCTCCTATCGAAGACGAGGGAGGAGCGACGAAGCGACGGCGCATCGCAAGCGATGACTCTCCTCCAGCTCTCTCCACCTCTTACAGCTCTCAACCCTCTATTGAGTACAATAGAGTAGTACATAATAGTCCCACTATTGCTATCTCACAGGAGTGGAAGAGAGCTAATAAGAGCTATAATTGTTATAATTCTTTAGAAGAGGTAGATATAGAATTAAATTAGCTATAAAAGTTAGATATTTTCTATCTTTTATCTTCTATACTCTATTTTTTCTATCTTCTCTATCTTCTCTATCTTCTCTATCTTCTCTATCTTCTCTATCTTCTCTATCTTCTCTATCTTCTCTATTTTCTTTATCTTTATTTTTTTTTAATTTCTTTTTAAATTTATATTTTTTTACTTTTTTTACTTTCTTTACTCTCTTTCTTTTATTTACTTTATTTTACTTATTTTTACTAATATTTGTATTTATGAGTCTATATTAGTACGCATATGTATATAGTATCTAGTTACCCTACCCTAGCGTAGGACTGGCGGAACCAGGTCATCGTGTAGTTGAGGTTGCTCATCCGCATCGACATGTCGAGCTCAAGTCCCTGATCCAAGTGCGCCCGGGTTCTTCACAAACCACGCGCGCCGAGTAGAAATAACAACCGTCGAACGTGCCCTACACAAGGGGAATCCTGCTTCTTATGGTTACAAGGAAATAGCTGGTCGGGAGTCGCCATGCACTTAGATGCCTCTTGCTTCACCGTGAAGCACTCGAGCGGTCGTCGCCAAGCGTTTGCTTTCGATTACGCCAAACGTCCACCATTTTTGGGGGCAAATGGTGATGTGGTGAACTAAAAGGGATGGTGCGCGTATCCCGCCGCGCGAGGTCAATATGACACCAGAAGGGTAGGGATGTGGAGGTAGATGGTTGTAAAGTCCCCCAGAGGACCGGACGCTTCTCGCTGGCTTTCAGACAAACCAGGCAATTGAAAAGCGACCCCCCTCCATCATCATCATCGGGAAACTGCCTCTGTCAAGAGCTTTTTTTATACCATTGGGGAGCTGTCTTGAGAGCGCGCCCTCGCGGACGGGACGATATCCCTCCGCAAGCACATGGCATCGTGGACAATTTAACCCGCAAAGCATGTACTTTTCCCACAATAACCAAGACTCCTCTACTGAGATTTTTCTGTGAGCCACCTTGTCCATTTTGCCGGCAAAGCTGGCCCTTGGAAAGCAAAGGCGACCACTTGCTAACAGGCCGAAGCACCTTTCATGGCGACCAAGGAGTTTCTCACGTACCCGATCAAACGCGAGGGCTTAGCACAGGCGATGACAAAGAACGAGGCGGACATCGGGCTCGTAGGTTACGCATGACCTACCTCCTGCCTCTGATACTTTTCTCATTCTTTCTTTACCCCTCGCCAGCCTTGTCAGGATCTCGAGATTAAACGCGTCGGGCCAGTGCCCCACTAGGTAGATCGCGCCACAAAACCGCATCAGCCACTAAACAGCTGCTTGTTATTGTGGCTGGAAAAATGGGCGCGCGGCAGGCTTGTCTGCCAGCGCACTGCCAGCACACTCGCAGGTACCACTGATCACTGTTGGACGCCGGCGCACTCGCAGGTACCACTGAGCGAGCATCACTGGACACCACTGAACCATCCCGTCTGTGCCCCATAATCTTCTTACCTTAGTACCTTGTACCTCTGTATCTGTAGCACACAGCGTTAACTACCTACCTAGTGAAGTTGGGTCGTCGTACCAGCAAGCTCACGCTATTCTGCCTTCTGTTTTTCATCGACCGCCAATGGTCTTGCCTTGACCTTGCACATCCTAGCATCAACAAAGCAGCCGCCCATCGCCTCGCAGACCTAACCTCGCCCCAGGCTGCATCCCATGCCCGAAATGCACCGTGCTCCATCACCATTCATCTAGTTTTCATCCGTTTTCATCAATTCCTGCGCCCTGCGACCTCGCGACGAGCCCGGGCGCCAGCCTCGTTCGCCCGTACGCCTTCAAAATGTTTTCCACCGCTGTTACTGAGGGTGGCCCGGCGACGGCCACCCGTTCTCGCCGTCGCCAACGTCCCAAGTCCCAGGAGAGCCTCGTGCCTCAACCAAAGGCCAAGCGCCAGCGCGTGCCCCTCTCCGAGCAGACCTTTGTCAACCCGGACGCGCAGGCAAACACCGTCATCGACGCCCCCGTTGTCGTCGAGAAGCGCGCCCCAGCGACCGAGCCTGTCGACGATGCCGGCATCGAAAACACCAACCCCGCGCCGCGAAAAGAATTAAATACCCGAACTAAAAAGACAAAGCATGCTGATAGAGCTGCGTCAAAAGGGGATGGCAGTCTCATCTTGGTAGGTCGACAAAAATTTTCAAGGTCATGCAATGCCTTCTGACTCCATCACCCTGCAGACAAAAACGGACGCCTACATCGTCAGCAAGCTGCCCGCCATCCCGGATAGAATTCGCTCAGATTGGAGCCGTGAGTTCTTGTTACTTGCTCGTCTAAACTCTGCCTGCTAATATCGTTCCAGTCAAGCAACATGCCGACATCTCCTCGTCATTCGGATACGCCCTTACACTTACGCAAACGAACGCCCTAGTCTGGCCCTATCATTCGACGTCGCAATCCCCCGAGACCTTCACATTCACACTTCCGACTCCTGGTAGACCCAGTGACCCCCTTCCCGTCGGATGCTTCGTCTCCCCGTCAGCCTCCTCCACAGAACCTGGCTTAGTTGTCGTGACCGCCAGCAGCGGCAAGGTCGTATTTTGGGAATCCATCTCCAGTGCCGCCACGTTCGCCTTCATCAAGAAAGACCGATCTGGCGTCGAACACAGTATTACTGGAATGTCACACGGCGAAAAGGTTACTTCCATCACAAACGCCGAGTCTGCCGGCTTCATCATCACGTTCAACTCCGGTCGCTTGGCCTACATGAGTGTTCGCGACAACCACGGCCGACCCGCCATATCGGTACAATTCTTGCGCTCAAACCTCGCCACCGCCGGTGGAGGAATTTTCGGTAGCATTCGTCACGCCTTTTCGAATCTCTCATTGCGCGGCGAAATTGCTGCCGTGCGCGCCGATCGGTCATCGCGTGTGGGTGAGCGTAATATCGTCGCACTTACCTCTAAAGGCAGGCTTCAAGCTTGGAGGATTCACCGCGGCGGCCACAACGAGCACATTGGTGAGGCTGAGATGCGCGACTCGCTGTACTCCGCCCTCTACGAAACCGACCCATACACACAAGACTTTTCCCCGGATTCATTAGAGGCTCTCGACTTCACTTTTGTCCCCAAGGGCCTTGAGCACAAGTACCTCGACATGAGCAGGCTCAGCGATGCCATGGCTACAGATGACGCCTCCGTCCAACACCTGCTGCTTCTTGTGTCGCTAACTCGTAAGAGCGTTGCACGCTATTCTCTCGTCGAAGTCATTCTCAGACCAAACTCATGCAAAGTTGGCATGATCCGCCCCATAACTTCATATTCAACGCCTTTACAACGAGCTTCTGGTGAAGGTCAAGCAACTGCATCTCCCCGAATTTACCTTCCCCGCCCCGCACTCGTTGCATTCGTCGTTTTTGATAGAGCAGCCGTTATGGTATCAGTCGCACTTCCGCCCGAATCACCAGACTCGCAACTTCAGTCTGACAACCATATACTACCCTCTTCGTTCGAGGACGTTGTCGATTTCCAGGAAGACAATCTGTACGAAATAGTGGGCTCTGGCTTCGAAGAAATGCCCTCCGTCGTTCAGGAGGACAAGGAGACCCGCACCTTCCGCCAAAGGTCGTCAAGGAACCCAGCTGCGCTCCTGATGGTTCGCGGTGCAGGTGTCATTCGTTTCATTACCACCGACATTGACAAGTTTGCCAGCGAGCAAGCACCTCAAGTGTCGGCCAAGAGCAAGCTCGAGCAGACGGTATTTTCCGGTTCCAGAAAAGGAAGCCCCCTCATCTTTGATGGGCGACGCGAGACTTCCTTCACGGGAAAGGAGCTCTCTACTGCTGCACTCCAAGTCAGCCAGGAGATCCTCGGCTCCACAACAACACATATGCCGACATTACCTGCTTCGCTGGAGGACAACCTGCGGGAGCGTTCACGGGCCCTGGAGCGATTGATAAGACATCTTCAGTCCATTGGAGCTGAAATGGACAGAATTACGCGGTGGAACCTTCTTTACAATGCTGAGAAGATGCACGTTGCCGCGCTGATATGGAAGCTCCACGAATCGTTCACGGCGGCCCGGCCAGCGGATGACAAAAAGAGTCTCATTGGATCCATTGTGGAGTTTATTCATGAGGATCAAAAATCGAACCCAGTGGCTGCTGCAGGTGAAGTCGATGCAATCCGTCACTGGTTCATCAATGACGTGTTTCGGTTAGAGCTGTTCGTGGCTTGGGGCTACGAAGTCATCAAGACGCTATACAAGGACCGTCTGCTCGATGATAGTAAAATTACTATCATGATGAACGAAGCAATCCAGTTAAATGTCACCACTCACTTTGGTGCTTTGGAATTCAGAAAAGAAAACCTGGATCTATATGGCCTCGGCGAGGAACGAATGAGCCTTGGCATCCTCCAGGATAGCATTGAAGGCATGCCGGAGCCCTGGACAGGCTGCCATTACCTTGCGAACAACGTGAAGCGTCTTCTCGACTTGTCTGACCAATGGTATAAGAAACACCAGTCGTTTGCCGCAGAAAAGATTCAAGGGACCGAAAAGCCTAACGCGGCAATTTTGGCGAAAATCTTCAATGAGCTTCCTTCCCTGACTGATGCAGCTCTGACTGCAGTGCTTGAGTATGCGCGTTGGGGGGCTACATCTCCGGACCACAGCACATTTGCTCAGAGCTTTGCCAAGGTTTACGCTGCTGACAGGTTCGAGAAGCCTGTTTTCCTCGCACGAGCCGGAAAATGGGAAGACGGTGCTCTACTTGCCGAGAAGCATCAATCTTTGCATGGCCTGGCGGTAATTCTGCTAGATCACATCGAGGCACTCGAGCAGCAACTGGCACAACCAGGCCTGCCAGCCAGCGAAGCCAAGGTTCTGAAGGCACTCCGCGAAGCTAAGAAGTCGCAGCTGGAAGATCGATTTAGCCGCTATGGAAAGGACTTTGCTTTCCCCGTCTATGAATTCCTCCTTGAGAAGCATGGTGTCGAGGCTGTTCTTGAATTCGACCTAGAAACTCTCGGGTTCAAGACTCTGTTCTTGCGCAGCAAGCCAGAGCTGGCCCGCATTTCCTGGATCAACGACATTGAGCAAGAGAAGGATGTTTACCATGCTGCTAACACGCTTGTCAGCTTGGCCCTCAACAAGGAACAGCAGGCCTGGAACAAGAGGGTTGAGCTTAGCCTGGGCAAGCTTGCCTTGCTTGCCGAAGCCGAAGAGAAGCAGGAGCAGCCCAATGGCCTCAAGGTTGCCGTTAACGAAGCGCGCCATGAAAGTCAGCTCGCCACGGTGGAGAGGGAGCTCATCACACTTACCGTTCAGGATGAGCTGTACAAACAAATCCTCATGAGCACCTACGACGCAGTTGACGAAGCTGCGGCTCTCAACTTTGCCATGGAGGCTCATAGCGCCAACATTCCGCGTCGGCAAAAGGTCCTGCTTCAGCTTTTCGAGGATGGTATGGAACGATTGCTCAAGCACGAAGCCCTCGACGCCATGACGCTCATCGACCTTCTCACCCTGGTTTATTTCAAGCCTGAACAACAGGAGCACCTTGCGCATCCATTCTGGATGGCACTCAAGGTAGCCGAGAGCAGCTGCCACGCCGACGAGCTCAAGGAGGCTAAGAGGCTCATTTGGCGACGTCTGTTTATTCGCGATGATTGGGCTCGTATGAACGATACGCAGCTTAAGTATGATCGCGAAGTGGTTGCTGAGCTGGCTGACACGGAATTGTATGCCGTCCTTGCCGACTGCGTGCGCTACCAAGATGAGCGCGAGCCCTTCCGGCCCATGAGCCCGCAAGAAGCGCTCGGTGCATTCACGGAGGACCTTGACCGTCGCTTCCGCGACCTAGGCTCCGATGTCCATACCAAGCAACTCGAGGCCATGCGATGGGAGGACAAGGCTCTCAAGCAAAACATCGACAAGCACCGCCTCGCCGACTGGCTGCGCACGTGTCTAGGGCAAGCCCAGGCCGAGGTACAGCAGCAGGTGGAGGAGGCGGGCATGGCCGGGCGGGAGGACCCAATCGTGGTTGAGGACGCCATGGTGGATGAAGCGACGAACGGTCATGTTCCAGGACAGTTTATAAACTGAGAATGATGAATGTATACATAGTATTTTGCTTTTTTTTTTTCGGTGTCCTTTATCAGCACAGGGCAACGAAGGAGGAATGATGGACCACACCACAGCGGACAAAAAAGTTCAGAAATCTTTTTGTTCGTCTGGTTTTCTTGTCTTTGTTTTTTAGTTGGATTCATTCTTCTCTCGTCGCGATCACGCGCTCGGAAGAATAGGAAAAGATGAAGGGTTCTGGATATCTGGGATGCAACAACGAATGGGAGGGGTTTTTTTTATTGCGGCGGCATGTGAACTCTTTTTTTTCTTCTTGTCTGCCTGCTTCTTGCTCTTGTTACAAGACTCTTTCTTCCGCGTGAAACTCAGGATGAGACTATAGCATACACGAGATGGGAACAGAGACATTAACTAGCGATATACATTTCTACCCTGGTAGACTCTTGCCAGTCTTGACATTCCTTTTAGCTACATCGTTGAGCTCTTTCGCCATGTGACTGCGAGACATCCTGTAATGTAACTGCTCATTGAGACATGAGTATCCGTTTCGGAGCGACCTCGGACGTTATACGAATGTCGCAAAACGCGATGGAACGGTGACATCTTTTGAACTTTTGTGAAAATTTTTGGGGGTGTTTTCGTTGCAGCGTTATATACATGGTTGCGAGGGTGGACTCTTCTCCTCGCACATATTCCCAACCACGTACTTTTTTCCCTCCTCGTTGCTTCCCATCTCCCAGTTTCCCCGTTTTCATACTTTGCCCCGACAATCTCCAACTCGTAGTAAACACGCATCGTAACACGCCTCTTTCCCCCATGAGTGTAAATTCCACTCCCGAAACCACCCCAAGACGGTTCTCTTTTTGTCATTCCCGGCCCTTGAAGGCCCGGTTAGTGTGTCTGCTGAGCCAGGCCATGCTAACACTCAACAGGAAGCGGGCGATCCTCGGCTCTATGCCGTTTTCTGTCCTGTAAAACAGCAACGATTCGCTGCTGAGCGACGCACAGAAGTAACAAAACGACAAACGGCAGCATGCTGGCAGGGTAATTCCCAGCAACACACGTTTTAACCCTGCATCTTCTTTCTCTTGCCGACCTGGGCAGAGAAACCAGTCTTGATGGCAGTGACGGAGCGGCGGGAACCGCAGTTGTTGCAGGTGACAAAGTACAAGCGGTTCTCACCCTTGTTGAGCTCCGTGTCGGGGGACTTGCACGTCTTGCAGGTTACGTATTCAACTGCACACAAAATGTTAGTCAAGAGCGTGACATGCACGCAAAACGGTGGTCGGAAGCTCAGAGGAGATCGTTTCGGGGGCAACGCACTGATGTATTTTCGCAAGACGGTCTCGAGTTGGGCCGGGGTCCAGCGGCCCTTGATGACGAGACGGCGACTGCCGTCGACAGAACCAATCGTACCCAGTTCGGCGAACAGGTACGACGTCAGGTGCTCCTCGGAACGCTTCATGCGGCGGCAAATCTCGGCAATGTTGGCAAAGACGGTTTTACGGTTGCCTTCGCGCATGCACTGGGGAGGGGGGATCTTGTAAGTCTTGGTGCCGCTGAGGGCGTGGTCCGGGTTCTTCTGCTGCAGCAGGGTGAAGAAGCGGCTGAGCAGCATCGGGTAGTTGATGCTGCGGGTCTCGTCGTGCGCCCAGATGCCGGTGCCGGCCTCCATGTCTCCAGCGGTGGCGGCGTCGGCGTTGCCAGCGTCGCCAGCGGCGCCCTCCTCTTCCTCCTTGACCTCGAGCTCCTTGAGCTTGGCGGCGAATTCATCATCCTCGGTGGCGTCCTTGGCCTTCTTCTTCTTCTTCTTCTTCATGGAGAGGTCCAGGCCACCATCGTCGCCGGCGGCTTCATCGGCACCGTCTTCGTCCTTGGGCTTGGACGACTTCTTCTTCTTCTTCTTGAGGAGGGAGAGGTCGAGGCCAGTGTCGTCGGCGGGGGCGGCGGGGTCGGCAGTAGCAGCTTCATTGGAAGGATCAGTACGAAAGGCTCCAAGGGCGGCAGAGAGAGGCGGCGTACGGGCGGCGTGAGACTGAGCCGAGTCCTTGGGGGGCTCGTCGGCGGCGGTTACCATCTTGACGGATCCGTCGGCGTCGACAATTAGCTGCTCGTCGGTGAAGGCGACTGATTTGCGAGGTTTGCGCTCGGAGGGGGAGGGGGGGTGGTCCTAGAGGGGTTAGAAGGTCGTGTGAGCGGAGGAGCAAGAATCGAGAATTGACAGGAAAAAAGGTTGAATGCGAGAATCGGAGGGGAAAAAGAGGTCGATTTCGCGTTTGTTCGTGGATCGACGATGATAGCGCGTGGGGGGGGGAGGGAAGAGAGAAATTGTGGTGGGTTTTTTGGTGACTCAGAAAACCAGTGTCTCGAGCACACAGTGGGCGGTTTGGTGTGCGGTGTAGTGTGGCAGGGGCTGTGGCGAGTGCTGTGGCTGCAACGGTTCGCAGTGGTGGGGTAGCTACCTATTGTTTTGGTAGAGGGTAGAGGGTAGAGGGTAGAGGGGCAGCTCGGCCAGGCAGACAAAGCAAGTGACTGATCCGTGAGCAAGCCACGCAGCGTGCTGTAAATGATTCGGGACTGCCCAGTCGGCCGCCTAAATTATGATTCGAAGAGAGGGTGCAGGGAGCGGGAATGCGCAGGTAGAAAGGCAGAGCAAATGCAACGAGACAAGGGCAGCTTACCTCGCTAGCCATGTTTCAACGCGAGTGGCGACTAGAGCAACAGCTCCCTCCAATGTCCAGGTCCGGGAGAAATGTACGTCGGTGATCCAGGTAAATTTCCGTTGATAATTTTCCAGTGTCCAGATGAGAGTCCAGGATTGCGGTTTGAAGAAAATGGTCAGGTCGTTGGGATGGATGTAAGTGCGTCTTATAATTTATTAGACACAGGAATAGGACTCACTTTCACGACCCGACGACAAGGTCCTGCCTGAGCCTAGCCTGGCTTGGCGTGGCCTCTGCAATGTCATTGCCTGACGATCACGTGTAGAATCACGTGGCAATATCGAAGATTGATAACGCCAAGTCCGATGATCTATGTATGCTATTGTAGAATAGTCCTGGGTTGTTGAGCGATGGAAGAATTTTTTCAAAAGAAAAAATTTGCCAGCTGAGCACGGTTTTTGGAAATTTTAAGCGCAAAGAATTATCGTAAAATGCAACTAAATGGCTGGCTAGAAACCGCGCTGGACGTTACTCTCCACTAACTGGAGCGCAGGACATGACTCTACCAACGTAGCATCCGCACAGAGTAACCTTTATCAGTAAAAGAACACAATTTTAAAAACTCAGTTGCGACTATCATTTCTTAAATTTTTGCCCTTCCCTATTGTGGAGTGTTCTGTTTTTTCATTCCTGTTTTAGGTATTTTATGACATTTACTAGCACGATAGAACAGAGTGCGGCTCGGCGGGGTCATTCCTGGAAATAACCTCAACTCCCCTCCATAACCTCACTTCCCGGCTTCTCAACCAGATCCCTCACGGCTTTCCCCCCCAACGAGGTATGGGAGTGTCCCCTTCCGCCCATCCGCCACCATGAGGCGCCTCTCCACGGCCGTCACCATCACCGACCCGCTCGTCAAGTATCGGAGCCTGGTGTCCGCCGGGGTCTGCTGCCCGGACCCGGCCCAACACCGCCTGGCGCGGCACCTGCACGAGGTCTACCTCCGCATCAAGGACTACTCGCCACAGCTCGCCTACCCGCAGCGACTGTCGCAGGCCGCGCGTCTCACCTCCTCACCGGCGGCGGCGGCGGCGGCGGACCCATCACCCACCAGCGGCGACGACGGCGACAACGTCCTCGCGGTGCCGAGCCACGCCATCTGGCGCAACCCGCTCTTCAAGCACCTCCTGCCCGGCCGCGGCGGCCACGAGACGCGCGACAGCGTGGCGCTCACGCGCGTGCTGCAGGACCACGAGCTCGCCGTCGAGATCGACTCCCCGCGCGGCCTCTTCCTCTCCGGCGAGGTCGGCACGGGCAAGTCGATGCTGCTGGACCTGCTCGCCGACGGGCTGCCGCACGGCCGCAAGCGGCGCTGGCACTTCAACACCTTTATGCTGTACACGTTTGCGCAGCTCGAGGACCACCGGGTGGCGGCCGGGCGCCGCGGCGGCGGCGGCGGCGGCGGCGGTGTTGACGAGCACTCGCTGCTGTGGATGGCCAAGAAGCTGGTAGACGAGTCGCCGATCCTCTTCCTCGACGAGTTTCAGCTGCCGGACCGCGCGGCCAGCAAGATCCTCAGCCACCTGTTCATCGCCTACTTCCAGCTCGGCGGCGTCCTGATCGCGTCGTCGAACCGGGTGCCGGAGGACCTGGAAAAGGCCACGGGCGTCGACTACGCCAACGCGCCGCGCCTGGGGCTGATGCGCAAGATCTTTGGCGGCGGCGGCGGCGAGCTGCACGGGCAGGGCAGCGACTTTGCGAAGCTGTTGCAGGTACTCAAGGCGCGCTGCGACTTTTGGCAGATGGAGGGCGTCCGGGACTGGCGGCGTCGCGAGGACACCGGCGCGCAGGCTGACGAGGTCGCGGCCGGCGAGGAAGAGGCGGCCAGGTCGGCCCCGGTGAAGGATGACGAAGCGCCAAAGTCTAGCGATACCCCGGTCAATTACTTCATCACTGGTCGGGAAGATGAGAACTGGTCAGGGTATGTCAAGGCCAAGGCATTTGGGAGCAGTCTAGACGAGAACTGGACATCAGAAACCATCGTCGTGTACGGACACACAGTGGTCATCCCGCAGCACCACGACGGCACCGTCTTCTGGGATTTTGAGCAGTTGGTCGGCAACCTTGGGCCCGCCGACTACATCACCATGGCGTCCTCGTTCCACACCTTCATCATCGACAACGTCCCCGCCCTGTCCGTGCTGCAGAAGAACGAGGCGCGGCGCTTCATCACCTTCCTCGACGCCCTCTACGAGGCCCGCTGCAAGCTCGTCGTCCGAGCCGAGCGCGCCCCCGACCACCTCTTCTTCCCCGAGACGAAGCCGCCGCCCCCGCGCCCGCCGACGACGACCGCCACGGACGACGACAATGCTCCCGCCGCCGCCGACGAGGACGGCGCCGACGCCACCTACTCGGAGACCATCGCCGAGGTGTACCAGGACCAGGTGTCGCCGTTCCGGCCCAACGTGTCCTTTTACGACACCGAGGCCGCCACGGCGCGGTACGACCCGGACCAGGACGCCGACTTTGCGCTCGAGACGAGGCGGCCGAGGAGGGCGGTCGACTTTGCGGACGCGGGCGCCTTCACGGGCGAGGACGAGCGCTTCGCGTACCGCAGGGCGGCGTCGCGCCTGTGGGAGCTGTGCGGCGCGAGGTGGCACGCCCGCACCGGCGCGTGGTGGCGGCCGCTGCCGCGGGAGGCGCGGCACTGGGAGGGAGGCGTGGCGTCGACGCCGCTGAGCGCGAGGGCGCCTCTCGAGAGGGGATCGACGGAGGAGGGCGTCGGTGAGAGCGTGGACGTGGACGAGGTGGCGGGGCTGGCGCGGTACAGCATCGAGCATATAAAGCAGGGCGGGCGAGCTTGAAGAGGCATGGGATACATGGACGAAGCGTTTTCTTGTTAGGGAAACGGGGGGTCTTGGTAGACTTTTGAGAATATATAGCACGGGGTGTGTGTATGTTTTAGTATAGACGTTGCCGGGCCATACATAAAACCTTGCCCAGCAAAAAGTATAGAAAAAAACGACGCCTTTTTGAAAAAAATTCTTCCAACGCCAAAACCATGATGCCATCCTAGCACAAAACGAAAGCAACGGTCCGGGGAAACCTCGAAGCAAAATCATCATCATTTCATCATCTTGAGAGCCCCCCCCCCCC
>MWMN01000043.1:163167-176155 GCA_002968875.1 Cordyceps cicadae | reverse complement strand
CCGCGGCTCTCCCCCCCCCCCCCCCCCCCCCCCCCTCTTCCCTCCCTCCCCTCACACTGACCAGAACCACCCAACAGCGGCCACGGCACCTACGTGCCCCCCGGCTCCACCTCCATCACCTCCTCCCTCGCCGGCACGCTCACCCGCACCAACAAGCTCCTCTCCGTGCGACCCCTGCGCGCGCGCTACACGCCCGAGATCGGCGACCTCGTCGTCGGCCGCATCGTCGAGGTGCAGGCCCGCCGGTGGCGCGTCGACGTCGCCGCCGCCCAGCTCGCCATCCTCCAAATCTCCGCCATCAACCTCCCCGGCGGCGTCCTCCGCAAGCGCACCGAGACCGACGAGCTGCAGATCCGCTCCTTCTTCGCCGAGGGCGACCTCGTCGTCGCCGAGGTCCAGCAGCTCCACGCCGACGGCGCCGCCAGCCTCCACACCCGCTCCCTCCGCTACGGCAAGCTCCGCAACGGCGTCTTCGCGCGTCCCCGGCGGCGGCGTCGCCCGCGCCAAGCGCCAGGCCTGGACCATGGAGCCGGCCGCCGCGGGAGCCGGCGCCGCCGCGGCGCACAAGATGGACGTCCTGCTCGGCCTCAACGGGTACGTGTGGATTAGTAGGCACGTGGAGAGCGAGGCCCCGGCCGAGGCCGCGGGCGTCAACAGGATGGAGGAGTCGGTGAGCAGTCGCGTGTACGCGAGCCAGAATGACGAGGTGGACGTGCCGACGATGCGCGAGATTGCGCGGGTACGCAGCGTGGTGCTGGCGCTCGTGGAGGCCGGCCTGCGCGTCGACGAGGACACGGTCACGAGGGGCTACCATGAGGCGGTCGAGCTGGGCCGCGAGACGCCCGACGATGACCTGTACCTGGGCGGTGAGAGGGGCCGGCGTTTCGCGGCCGTGATGGCGGGTGTGTAGAGGGAGAAGGCGTGGCTTTGATTTACGCAAGCAATAGAATCAAATCATTTCCATTTCCACAATTTCGGAGCCATGCAAACGGTAATACACTGCTGTAAAGGTGTCCATTATCAACTAAGAAATCATCTGATGTACATTCAAAAAGCCTCATCCAGATTCGTACAATACTACATGGCTAAAAGGGTGTGCGAAGTTGGATTTCGGTATCATTAAAAGCCCGCTTGTCCGCGGGAAAGCCGTAGGTTATCGGTCTGTGCCGTGCTGTTTCGGTCCATTCCTCCTCGAGAGTATTAATTCTTGGGTGCGGGCCTGGAGTTTGGCCTGTCTCAGCTGGGCAAAGTACGCGATCAAGGGCATGAGGACAGCCTACCTTAGAGTGACGGGCTTCTTCTTGCGGCCACCGAGGGTGAAGACGAGGCCGAGCCAGTAAAAGAGCCCGCGATGGGGGTTGCCGTCGCGGTCAAAGTTGGGGCGGAGCGAGGTGAGGGCTTGGGTGCGAGACAGCTCGCGCATGTCGTAGGGCATGTACCGCAGCTTGAGCAGCAAGTCAGCCCAGGCAGGCACCTTGCAGATGACGCGCTCGTGGCTAAACGCCTTGAAGGAAAAGGCGCCGTGGTAGTTGCCCTGGCCGGAGGAGCCGACGCCGCCGATGGGCGTCTGGTTCATGGCGGCGTGCCAGAAGCCGTCATTGATAGTGGCGCCGCCTGAGGTGACGTTGAGAAGAACTATAGAATATTAGTGATGATCTGTTTCACAATTCGCCGAGCAGCTGCTCACCCTTTTCGTTCTCGGCGTCGGAGCCAAAGGTTGTAAGGGAGAGGGGCGTGGGGTCGACCTTGTTGGCAATGTCAATGGCGTCGTCGAGGTTGTCAAAGGGAAGGATGGACCATATGGGACCGAAGCTCTCCTCGACCATCATGCTGTCCTCGATGCTATCTACGAGGACAGCAGTGGGCTCAATGATGAGCTTGTCCTCCCACATATTGCCACCCATGACAATCTTGCCCTTTGTGTTGTCTAGCATGCGCTTGAGGCGGTTGAAATGGTTGATGTTGACGATGCGCGACCAGTCAGGACTCTTTTCTGCGCCATTGGGCATGAATTTGGCGTGGAGCTTGTTGATTTCGGCAATGAACTCGTCGAGAACGGGACGCTCAATGAGAACGTAGTTGTGCGAGAGACAGACCTGACCAGCGTTGAACGTCTTTTGCCACATGAGGCGGCGGGCGGCGAGCTTGACGTCGGCATTCTTGGTGACAAAAGACGGGTTCTGGCCGCCAAGCTCGAGAATGTAGGGCGTGAGGGTCTCGGCGGCCTTCTTGGCGATGATGGTGCCGACACCCTTGCCACCGGTGAAGACGATTTTGTCAAACTTGTGCTCCATAATGTGCTTGGTCTCGTCGACGTTGCCGTTGACACAGAGGTAGCAGTCGGGGTCGAGGTACTCGTCGAAGATCTTCTTGAGGACCATGGCAGAATAGGGGGAGAGCTCCGAGGGCTTGAGGAGGACGGTGTTTCCGGCGGCGATGGCGCCAATGACGGGGGTGAGGTTTAGCTGGAAAGGGTAGTTGAAAGCACCGATGATGAGGACGGTGCCGTAGGGCTCGGAGCGCATCTTGGGGCCGAGGGCCCAGTACTGGAAAGGGACGTCGTCGACAGGGCGGTCCTTGGACCACTTCTGGACGTTGTTGGCGACGTAGACGGCCTCGTTCTTGACCCAGTCAATCTCGGAGAGCTGGGCCTCGAACTTGCACTTGCTCAGGTCCTTCATGAGTGCCTCTTCGATGAGGGCTTCATTGTCGGCGATGCCCCAGTAGAGCTTGCGGATCTGGCGGATGCGAAAGTCGACATCCTTGGTTTTGTTGGTTCGGAAGGTTTTGCGGATGGTGTCGATGCTGGCGGTGATTTCGTCGAGGCCGGTAGGCTGATAGGCGGGAATGGTGGAAGCCATGGCGATTGATGATGATGATGTGACTGGTGGTTGGCAAGCAAGAAAGCAAGCTTCGAGATGGGTGCGATGCGTGTGTGTTTCGATGAGGGGAGGGAGGCAGAGATGGACGCCCGCCGTTAAAGAGCAAAGTCAGTCGAATGCGGGGAGAGCCAGAGCTCTATACAGACGGGACGGATTAGCGTAGCTCGTTTTGTGTTGAGTCTGGATTGGCAAACGGAAGCGAGACGGAGAAGCGGAGGCCAAGGCGGTGCCTGACGCCCGTGCGATGCATTGAGCCGAGGCCGACGGAACTGCTGGAGCTGCTGGAGCTGCTGTAGCGGAGCTGCTGTAGCGGGGCTGCTGCAGCGGCGGGTCGATCACACCTAATGTACCTACCTTTGCAGATGGCGGGTTCGTCCTACATCAACATGTCAACTCGAGATGATGCTTTTGCCAAGTCCCTAGTGGACAGCTTGACAGCAAGGCCACGATTTGCCAAGTTTAGTAGGGCTCGGCATTCATTTCAAGTGTTGCAAGCAGCGAATCGACCCGTCACAAAGCCGTACCGTACCATTGACAGGGTCCAAGACTTGCGCTCAATCACATGCAAAATCCCATCTACCAGATCAGCCACATACCATGTTGCGCTGGTACGGGCGCGCCACAACTGTCCAGCCACTACAGCACGCCAACCGCCTTTATACCAAGCCTGTCTGTCTTGTACCGCAGCATGCTTCTGAATCCATTTCATAACATCTCATTCTAGCAGTGGCAATTGCAGCTTGATCACTTCTGACTTTTTTACCATCTATTGAATGTAAGACACGGTGGCGCACCAAACCTCAGCCCGCCCTACGCGGTCTATAAGCAGTCAGCAGATGCAGGTTTCAGCCGTTCACCTCGGTGCAAGATTCAAATACGAACTAGGCAATTAACAATCAGCCAGAAAATCCGACTACATCTGATAGGGCTGATCTGACCGCATGCTACCCTGCCCCTAGTGCCAGCCCAGTAACATCGGGAACAAGTATAGGGTCGGGCAGACGATGACGGGAATAAGTCAGCGGCATCTTACCGTCAATGAGGTCGCCAACTTCCCGACTCATCACCAGTAGTGCATTGTGACCTGGCACGAAACTACTCCAAACCGTCCACTGCAAATGAGCCAGCAGGCTGAACCGGCCGCTTAACATGACAGCTACTACACCAATTGCTGACTGGTATCGCAGCCGTGACTAATACCGGCCAACGACGGAGCCTTGTTTTAAGCTGTACAAGGCAACAACAACAACAGTTCCGGGCCCATCTACTGCTTTCCCCCGTTGCTGCCAAGCTCACAAGGTTTCGCCGCGGGAGCGGCCTCTGCATCACATGAGCATGCGCGCGGTCTCGGAGACACAAAAGTGTGCCCCGGGGATGTAAAAAAAGGGGGAAAGCTTCAGGTAGACAACCCATACCCGACATCAACACTTCGCCAACGTTCGTTTAACCCGGCCCAAGATCCCCAGACTCAGTCCCTAGTTCTCCCACTGGGCGCTCGCCAGACACGGAAACAATGACACATTTAAAACTTGACGATAAGCAGTAAAACCTGATGAACATGGCTTTCATCGCCGTTACCGTATCCGGCATACGCCGAGTCTCTCAGAAACGGAAACCACCAACCTGCATGACCCCTCAACGACCTATATATTCTGCACCATGCTGCCTCGCCAGCCATCTACGATTCATCTATCCTTTCAAATCTCTCCGACTTATTCATGATGAAGTTTTCTTTCGTTGCCCTCCTGAGCGTCGGCTCCGTCGTCGCCGCCGCTCCCGTCGACACCTCTGCTGTAAGCACTATCCCCAATGTCTACATGGCCGACCACCCGAGGCGGCTAACAGACCCTTCTAAACAGAATGTGGTTGAGGCCCGTGATTGCGTCTGCCCCCCTCGAGTTGCTTGTGGCTGCGCCAACTGAGTGGTTTTCTGGGTCTTCTCAATTTACTTGTCATTGAATGTCATCCAAAGGTTAAACGGTGTTGCCATTCATGGCTCACTCTGCTTGACCTTAACAAAACTTTATATTCAGTGCAATGCAAGCAAATTCTCGCTATGAACGTCTTTGAAATGCCGTAGAGAATGACAGGGTTCGTGTGTTGAATTGTTGCTGCGACTCGATTGTCTCATCGCAAAATCTTCACTCTCACACTCCCAGTCCACATGCTCTGGTACAGCATTCTTATAAAATATCCAAACCAGCCTCGAATCCAGTTCTCCCGCGCAGCGACAGCGCAGTCTCGGCCTCTTCACCCTTTTTTTTTTTTTTGTACTAATTTACATGCCAAACTCTGGAAACGGGAGCCAGTCGAAATTATTCATGTCTTGCCAGGACAGCCCGCCAAAAGACGGCTCGAAACCATTGCCGGGCTGATTCAGCACGTGCGTGATTTGATCGCCGGACATGGCCGAGAATTGCAGCGTCTCCGGCCACAGCATCGGCTGCTGCGCCGCCATTTGCGGTGGCGCCTGCTGAGGGTGCGCATGTTGATGCTGAATCGGCGGGTGCAAAATTTCCGGCTGCTGCTGCCGCTGTTGCTGCGCGGACATGCTCGTAGGCGGTAGGAGAGCTGTTGCCGTCGTTGCTGGCGTCGTCGCCGCAGTGTTCATCGGGTACAGCGGCGAGTCGCCGTTTACCGCCTCAGCCTGGCCCGCCCGTTCGGCTCCAGCAGCCTTTCTCGTGCTGACGGCCTTGCGGACAATCTGCCGCAGATACTTGCCGTAGAGGACCGACAGGCCATTTCGGTGCTTGGTGATGGTGCCGAGGCGCTCCAACACACCAGCGGCCTCGACGACGAGCTTGCGGATGCTGGGGGCCAGCGCCGAGCTATCCGTCGTGTAGGTGCTCAGCGTCAGCGCAAAGCACGCCGCGAAGCATATCATGATTGTCGTGTTGTTGGGCATCGACATCAGCAGCGACTCGCCCTGGATGGCGGCACGCATCACGTTGAGGGCGGACGAAAGGCCCGCCGTGCGGAAGAAGCGGCGCACTTCGATGGGTGCCGTTGGAGTGTTGATAACGCCACCGTACGTGGATAGCCGTGTGTGGCTGACGAGGATCTCGACGTACGGAGGGAGTCGTCGATCTGTTAGATGTTAGGCTCCGTCGGGTCGCGACGTTTGTGTGAACAGTGGCATACCTGGTCCAACGCCAATGGACAAGTCCCATTTTGAGTGCCACTGAGCAAAGAAGTGTTCAATGGCGTCTTGAATACTGCCGAGGCGTTAGCAGTGTCTCGTGTTCTTGCTTGTTGTTATGGCACTTACGATCGTGCTATTAATGAGCCATCGCTGCTGGCACTTTGTGAGCCGTCGCAAAGAGAACGGACATTGTTAAAAAGCACATCCTAGACTGGTCAGCAATCATACAATAGACGATGGTTCTTCAGCTTCTTCGCGGTTATAAAACTCACCAAATCCCGACGCATCACGGCCATGGAAACCGCGTGCCCATCTTGAGACGCGGCAATGTCCGATTTATGCCAATCGTCGCAGTCTTTTATCAGCCTCGTGACCGGAACCATGAACGGTCGTCCTCGCGCAAGGCCCATCCTACACAAGCATTAGCCGCGATGCCCTTGTCCTCTCAGCAATGAACGTACCCTCTTTCCACTACGTATAGAGAAATCCAGCAGCGCTCCCGCGACCGCAGCAGGATCCTTCCGCGCTCCGACCAGGGCTCGATGCCCTCGTAGCCGTCAATCTCAAGCGCGGTGGTGGTGTCAAGGCACTCGCCCCGCGCGAGCGCCAACCCCGCGCCTGAGTCAAGCACACGACGGGATATGAGCGTCTTGTGCATCAGTAGATCAATGGCTACCGTTGCGGCCATGCTAATGTACCAGCACGTCTCGTCGTCGGTGCTGCGCTGGCCGGGGAAGATCCAGGGGATGTTGACGACGAAGGCGAGCACGATCTCGACGGAGCGATGTCTGCGCGTGATGACGCGCTGCGCGAGCGTCCGTGAGTGGTTGGACAGCCGCTTCGAGAGGCTGCCGGCCGACGGCACGAAGAGCGCGGCGCAGGCCATGAGTGTCGTGGTGAGGAAGGCGGAGCGGGTGCGCGTGAAGGAGACGGTGTAGAGGTCCGGGTCGAGGCCCCAGCGTGTGTGCGCGAGCTTGTCATGGAAGCTGCAGCGACTGTTAGTGTGGGTGTCGGCTGCACCTCTGCGGCAAAGGTACTCACTATGTGAAGAGCATCTCGGCCTCGTCCTCCTCTACGAGGCCAAGGGATATAGGGTCAATGTCGTCGCCGACGTCTAGGTCGGAGCGCGTTATGGAAAAGAAGTCATTGAGTTTAGCGTGCTCAGATGCGCCGTTATCACTCGCGGCGGCGGCGTCTTGTCTTGACTTTGGCGGCACTCTCTTTCCATGCTCGTCCGCCGACGGCGTAAAGTAGGACGCTCTCGCCAGCAGCTGCAATGGGTTCTCCGCATCATCGACCGCGAGACTCTCGCCCGGCGGTCTTTGATACCCCAAGCCTGCTTGGTCAGACTCTACGTCTCTGGCGCTGGCGCTGGCGCGGCTCATGTTAACACCGTGAAGGCCGCTGGCTCCGGCGGCAGTCCCGGACGCCCCATCGTCGTCTTCCTCGCCGTGCACATCTCCATTCTCTCCATCCTCGTCGTCACCTTCGCTCATGGACTCATCGCCGCCGCCCGTGTGTTGCGAGTCATTGCTCGGCGATATCCTGGTGCCGCCGTCGACCTCGTGCAAGATATCCCGCAGCCGGGCCACGACTGCCTCGTCGACCTTGCTGCTCTTGCCGCCCTTGCCGGCGCGCCGAGCCGCCTGGTGTACCTGGTAGATGGCCTTGTCTATACCGACTCTCTTACTACGCGACAGGGATCGGGGTGTTAGCAGATGAACATGAGTCGGAGCACGAGTGGGAGAGCAACGATTGGCCCCGCCCGCCAGAGGGGGGGAACAAATGGGTAAAACTGGCGACTCACTTTTTAATACCGCGCTGTCGGCCGGCGTGATAGTCGGGCCTGACGCATTCACTATCGAGCTGGAGGCAGCGGCGGCAGCGGCCCTGATCGGGCAGGTACTCGCACTTGATCTTGCCCCTGCGGCAGACGAGACAAGCTGCCTGTTTGAGCCCCGACTTGGGCGACGAAGCGCTGCCCATGGCGGGGGCGAAACTTGTCGTTTATCGATGTAGCTCTATGATTGGTATCTTTCCTGAATGGTTCAGGCCGTTGTTACTCGGAATGAGCGCGCGCATTTGCCGCTGCCGTCCTCTTCACTCTGGTCGCCTACAGGCGGCAATTCCGAATGCCAAGGGGTGGGGGGGCTGCTCCTCGCAGCAACTTCATGCCCATCGCCAGCGGGGGACGAGGCAAGATCGGATAGAAAGGGGGCTTATTCACGGTCGTTGGAGATGAAGAATTGCATGCACACTATGGTGTTTGATGAAATGTCGCTCTGCTTGCGTTTGCTAAGCTTACCCTGGCTGCCGACAAACTGCTTGGTCTGCCGTTTGTTGGGCGGTTTCACGGGTGGCTAGTTAGTGTGGCTTGGTCGGTAATCGGCAATGCAACCAACTCGCCCCCGGATAAGGTACTAATTATTATCGAATGATAGGCGGCAAGATCCGCCGACTACGTGCGTGTAAAACGGGTTACTAATAATGGCTATTGCCGGATGGAATTTATCGAAGCGCATTTTTCCTTGTCGCAAATCAAGTCTCTTTCAATTTTTGCCAAGTGAGTTGAGGTTGGCTGAATCACCCGGGTGGGTTGTAGGGTACATAGGTAGGTAGGTAGCAAGGACAACAGTCCCTCGAGTCAAATTTACAGGGGACAATCCAGACCCAGCATTTGGCATTCCAAATTTCAACACATCACCATACCTTCTCGCCGTGTGTCCTCCTACTTGAGCCCTGTTCCAAGAACAAACGCATCTATCGCCGGAAACTTAGGACATGAGAGCGTCATCATTTGATGGAAAAAACGGTAAAACGGAAAAACCACTTGAAACACCCCCTCTCGACCTAGGCCGTCACCTAGCATCAAATGGCCACAGTTTATCCGCCTTTTCTACCGTCATCTCTCCACGCGCCTCAGATTCTCTAGCCGTCTCGATCCATTCATTGTACGCCGCGCGATGGGCATCTTCCGTGGCCTCCCATGTATCATTCGGAACCCACCCGTCAGAGTTTGTATTGAGCGTGTGCTTGAGCCACAACTTCAATCTTTGGACGGTGTCGAAATCTTCATAGTCTCGGGCGTGGTTTTCTAGCTCCTTCTCCGTTGGAGAGAATGGGCAATCCCCTTGTAGACCTAGTTCCCCCCAGTGGGCTGAGAGCTCAATTAGTTCTCTATGGAGTGCTGGGGCACTGTCTCTCCACGATGTGTGGCAGTATCGGAAGAGTCGAAATAAGGAGTCGTCAAGTAGTCGTGCGGGGCGTGTTTTGGGAATGAGCATTTTCATGACAACGTCGAACGTTTGATGGCAGATCAATGCATCTTGCCAGTCTCGCTCAGATAGCCCGGGAGGCTTTGGATCTGCCTCTCCGTCTTCTGCAATTTCTTCTCCCGAACTCTCGGGAATTGCAGCAAAATCTGGCGTCTCGCTGGCATAAATGAAAGCAGGTTCAATGCACGCTGATTGCCAGTCGATAATGCCAGTAATCAGGGTCGGATCCTCAGCCGACACAAAAATGTTTCTTGTGTGAAAGTCAGGATGAAGCAGAAGCGGAGCTGCAGCATTGTGAATTCGTTCGTCGTCCGCCAACTTGCGCATTACTTTTTGGCTGATTTCCAGCAAGCGGACATGATCTTGAATAGACCCTTGGTGTGGACGAAGTGGGTGATTGATGGGCCCTTTCGGCAAACGTGAGAAGCCAGTGTCTATCAAGCCTTGACAATAACTTTCGAGATCCCCCCCTGAGTGCTCACAGTGCGTTAGAACTGTAGTAGAAAGGAGGCTCGCGGTATTGACAACTCACAGGGTCCGCAGTTAGAACTTGGCCCGCCGTACAGTTCCAACTCGCCCGGGTTCCGGTTCCAGAAGACTGAACTGCAGTTGGGTCCAATACAGAACCCTTGTTGGAGGGGGACCTTTAAATTGGACGCGATCGGTGCATCGGAAAAGTAGATACTGCCATACGCTGGAAAGTCCAAGGATGCCATCTTCTTCATTGCTAACGAGAGCGCTTTCGTGCACAGCATGTGTTTGTGCGGATTCAATTCGGGCCACACTTTTTGTAGCTGGACGCCTACTGCATGCTCTTGGATGATGTACTCTGCGCCGACGGGATTTGACGCATCGTCATTCCAGTCCAGGATTTTCGGGATTGGAAGCTCGACTCTCGTTTGTACTGCGTCAAGTAAGCAATAGTGAGCGGCCACTGGTGATGGACGTTGAAGGGCTAGGACTTGTAGATCAGGACTCATGAACCAGGCTTACAGTATGTCATGGTTGCGACTTCTGAGTTCGTCGCCAATCTTGGCGGGCCAGCAATGCTGGTCGGTAGTCTGGTGACAACAGAAGACCCATTGTCCATTGTCAGTATAAAGACTCTATTAAAGCCACCTTCGTGCTTTTCCAGCCCAACGACCCTGGTAGCCCCCGGGCATGCACGAATAGCCTGGTCACAGAGCGCTGAGAAGTTAAACTGGATATAACGAGAGCTTCGCTGAAGCTTATCCTGCAAAAGCCATCTCCCGCTAGTGTAGGCATGAAGGTTATCGACTATCGCTCAAGGTTAGGGGATCTCTCGTCATTTCACCTTGGTGTAAATAGTGCTACTTGCGCTGCAGAGCGTCCTGCTTAGAGGAGAAGCCACGCTGGAAATGTACAGATGGCAGTGGCAGTTTTAACCGCCGCCAGACCCGAAGCATAATGTCGATTGCCAATCAATTGATTGTAAGGGGAACAGGCTCGAGCTGTCCCAGCCATCTGAAGTTTTGACACCCCTACAGGCCCACGTGATAATGTGACTCAGCACACACTCTATGTGATGAACGTTCCTCACATAATTTGCGATCAGGGCAAACAAACAGATGTAATTCCCCTTTTTAGCAACATGGCGAAAAATGGAAACGAAATTGTAGGCAGGAAAAAAATTAAAAGAAAAAAATAACATACAACAGCCGGTGTTCGCTGGTCGTCACCGACCCAACTACTAATCTGCCGATTAACAGCTTGTCTATGGGGGAGCAGACGGGACCCCGAATTCTCTGTTATCTATGGTCGTATGTATCAGCCAGTCCTCTATAATCTTTCTTATAGCTACTATCAGTGCTGCCAGGGCTCTGGAGATTCGAATTCAATTAATCGTTCCCGACTTATCTCATCATGTGCCTTCAACAACTTGTAATGTCTGCCAGGCACACATACTATCGCGAAAGACGGTCTATTTTCAAACCTTCCATCAATTGCAACTGCCGCTTTACGAATCTCTGAAAGGCGAACGACATAGTGACTGGTACAAATTCACCAGACCGCGGGTAAGATGTCACTCTACCAAACCAATTGGCTACCAAGCCTACAGACATGCATGGTGACGACATGCCGCCAATGTTTTCCCCCACGTCCTGCACCGGCCGGAAACGGCTGTAATTCTTACACGCACTCCCTTGCATCCAAAAAATGAAGCAATCTCAAGCGTACGAGGGGGGAAAAAAAGAAGTCTTCAGCTCCATACATGGATGCTGCCTTGGCTATTAGGCGGGTCAAGAGCTATTTTTGCAACCTCGTGCTTGCGGGTCGGCATCGCGGACCGGGCTTGGTGAACAAGAGATAGCGTGCCTGGTTCCTATTGACGCCTTTAGCGGGGATTTCTAGATTTTTCACGGAGAGCAATTTGGGGGTCAAAGTGCCTCTTTGGGGAATGTAGTGCGACGCTTGCCTGTTGGTCCGCTCATGAATTATCTCCTACGCTCGATGTCCACCTACGGCTAAAGAGCCTTTCTGAAGAAAAGCACGATGAATCGTTTAATTTTCAATTCCATGTCAAAGCGCTCCCCACTAATTCTGCTTCGTCAACGTGGTTGAGTCACCCCAGCAAGCTCTATAGTCAGCCTCATCACAAGCGTCCAGGCTCCCTCATGGACAAGACAAGACGGGCTTCATATTGATCTTTTCTCTCTCTTTCCCCTCCCCGCCCGCCTCCTTTGTCACCCTTCGGCTGAAAAGACACCCGTGCAAGCGACTACAAGTTTTGACACACGGGCCAAGAATAGGGTCACCGATGCAAAACAGCCCGGGACGCTGACACCTTCCAAGCCCTCCTCCGTATCGTGCAGTCTTGAGTCCCTCGTCCACGGAGCAGAAACCCAGCGCGTTTGGGCAGGTTCAGACGTTGCACTTACTTACCTTTTCCCGCCCTCCATCACTTTACTTGCTGATTCTCCTTCGCGAAAGTGTACGCCGATGTCAACTCACCACGTAGGTTGGGGGTTGAAACAAGACGAGACCGGACGAGAGGGGGGGGCCACGTTTTGAAGTTGTATCGCATGATGTAGCCCTACGTCTATTTTTTTTTGGGGCCCGAATTTCGGAGATGCTGGTCGGCCGGCTGGCTACCCGGGATGCGCTTCTCGTCCCCCCCAGGCAAAGGGCGATCTGCGCTGCAAAGTTTCAACCCGCGACGTGGGCTGATGACATTCTGCTTGTCCGACGCCGCCGCCTGGTCCACGGCATCGCGCAACTACCCCCTTCGCCCGCGGCCTCTCTGATCGGACTTTTCTTCTCTCGCTGTTCATCAATCGGAGAAGTGAAAAAAACCTTTCGATCGGTAAAACCATGTCCTCATAGCTCTGCGATCGAGGGCCATCGCCTGAAGTGGACTCTATAAAATCGATAGTACCTCGTTTGATGCATGGGAACCGGCGAATGGAAAGCGAGGCACAAGGCCGCGCTTCCACTTCCGGTAGGAACGTCGTCAATGAAAGCCTGTGATTAGTCGGGTTGGTGGCCCCGAGTAGGCCGAACCAAAATGGTCATGCAATCAGAGAGCCACCAAATGTCACCCAAGTTCGCCGGTTGCGAAAAACCTCTTGCCGAATCCTCCGTGCCAAGAAAACGCCCGCCCTTTTTTTTTGCCCTTTTTTCTTGGGCTTCCAGGTCGAGCGGAGGGGGGGGGGGGGGGGGGGGGGGGG
>MWMN01000043.1:150738-162067 GCA_002968875.1 Cordyceps cicadae | reverse complement strand
GGGGGGGGGGGGGGGGGGGGGGGGGGGGGTGTCGTTTGTGCCCGCTCCGCCCTGCCCGGCTCCGTCGGCAGCGTCGTTGCCCAGGTTTCCCGCGGAGCCTTGGGCTGAAAGCCGACGGCAAGTAAACGTAGGAAGAAAAAAAGAACCGAGATTTCGAAACTTACGCTACTTCAATTCCCGGCAACACGGTGCGAGAGGAGGAGACCTGCTGCGAGGCTACAACAAACAGCCTGGGGGGAGGGGGGTCAGCCCAGCCCTAGCAAACGTAGTGAAGTGGGTGAGAGGGTGAAAATGTCTCCGAGCAGGGGCTTCTAAAGGCATCTTCGTATACCTGTTCTTTTTCTTTGGTCACTCTTCCTTTTTCAAAACCCCTTTTTGCTAAATGAAGAAGACAAAGAGTCCAGCTCTTACTAGGCAGCAGGATTGTTGTAACTCGGGTTCAAGAAGAAGGGAGGCGTCTGTGCCTGACGACGTTGAAACTTGAAACTTGGGAAACGGAAAACTACCCTTTGCAGACTAGCGTGGAACTTGGTCCTTCCATTGTTCCGGCCCCTCGGCCTTTTTTTTTTTTATCTCTTGCCCTGCCCCTCTTCTCCCCGCTTTGTGGCTTCGCCCTGGCCTGTGGCTTGGCCGCCCGCCCTGGTTTCTCTTTTCCTCGCACCCGGGTTGCGGGCGCTTGGCGGCCAGCAACGAACAAAAAAAAGAAACCCCCCGTCCATGGGGTGGTGGTCAGCGGCGTATACAAAAATAGCATCAAAAAGAATAAGAAAAAGAAAAAAAAAAAAAAAAAAAAAAAAAAAAAAAAAAAAAAAAAAAAAAAAAAAAAAAAAAAAAAAAAAAAAAAAAAAAAAAAAAAAAAAAAAAAAAAAAAAAAAAAAAAAAAAAAAAAAAAAAAAAAAAAAAAAAAAAAAAAAAAAAAAAAAAAAAAAAAAAAAAAAAAAAAAAAAAAAAAAAAAAAAAAAAAAAAAAAAAAAAAAAAAAAAAAAAAAAAAAAAAAAAAAAAAAAAAAAAAAAAAAAAAAAAAAAAAAAAAAAAAAAAAAAAAAAAAAAAAAAAAAAAAAAAAAAAAAAAAAAAAAAAAAAAAAAAAAAAAAAAAAAAAAAAAAAAAAAAAAAAAAAAAAAAAAAAAAAAAAAAAAAAAAAAAAAAAAAAAAAAAAAAAAAAAAAAAAAAAAAAAAAAAAAAAAAAAAAAAAAAAAAAAAAAAAAAAAAAAAAAAAAAAAAAAAAAAAAAAAAAAAAAAAAAAAAAAAAAAAAAAAAAAAGAATAAGAAAAAGAAAAAGAATAAAAAAAAAAAAAAAAAAAAAAAAAAAAAAAAAAACCCCCCCCAAAAAAAAAAAAAAAAAAAAAAAAAAAAAAAAAAAAAAAAAAAAAAAAAAAAAAAAAAAAAAAAAAAAAGGTCAGCCCATCTCTCATTTTCTTTTTACGACCGACCTAAACATGTCTGCGCTGGCGGCGCACAATCAACAAAATAACCTTGATGGGGGCCGGGATATGTTTTGTGCGGAAAAAAAATAAAAATCATAGGCATGGGCATCGTGTCTCACGGATCCCGGCAAGTTGGCAAGACAGAAGCAAGGCCAAGGCCCGACACAGCCTCGTTTTATCAGACCACCAAACCCAGTCTTCAGCACGCACAGCCCTGAAAAATAAAACCAGTAAAAGGTATTTGCTTCGTTGTTTTTTTTAGTTTAATGGAACACAAAGCGCACCACACGGACTTTTTTTCTGCGCTGAAATAAATACCGAGGTAGTTTTTTTTTTGGGAATGATTCCCCCCCCCCTGACCAAAGATTCTAGAATCCTTCTCTCCCCTCATAATTGGGCGCTGCTATAATACCTACTGGTGATAAGGACCCCTGCTCTCGCCTCGACAGCCGAGTACAGTGTGAGTCGTACAGTATCTAGGCTGAGCATCGCGCGCGCTTTTGTGCTGTGCTCCTGTTTCAACTTGTAAAAAAAGTCAAGATGGTTTCGTTTTTTTAACGAGTGCTACCATGTCCCAAGTTTCGTTATACAGTCGCACTTCTTCTTCCCCATCCGATTTCGTTTACAGTTGTACGTACTATTGTTTTTCTTCCGTTTTGGTGAGGTCTCCTTTTACTAAATTCGGCGTTTCCCTCTCCGACAACCCGTTTTCAACGCCACGGCTGGCTCCACCCGGGAAAACATGTCATCTTGTTCCCTTTTCCTTCCCCCTCACACCATCTGCGGCATCTTCCACACCCGATGGAACGCATTGAAGGGATAGAGAGAGCTAGCCAGCACCCCGTCGCTGGCCAAGCCGTCTCACAGCCCGTTTGTAGCGCGGGCTCGTGCTAGCAGCCCCATGAAGTCCTGCGTAGGAAAAGGGAAAGACGAAGAAGAAGAAGAAAAGGACACTGACACCAGGTGGGCCGTTTAATAAAGGGCTGGATGACATCTCGGCCTGCTCCGGGTGGGAAATCAGGCAACGGACGCACGAACCAGGCCCTCTCTACAACATATACCTAGATTTGGAGGTGGTTTGGGCCAAGTTTGTTTTTATTGACTTGGGATTCTGCAAGAAGACCCCCCCTCCATGGAATCTGCGACTTGTAGTGCTCTTGGCGAGCTTTCACAAGTACGCACAGGGCGAGGCGCGGGCAGCTGAGTGGTGCATGCGTGCCCGGGTGTAAGAAGTTCAAACTAATCTGCATCAGCAACCGAAACCCAGTCCGTGTAACCAGCTACGGAAAAGTCCATGATAGGCCGTGTTTACATGGTGGCTCACTTGTAAGACTTGGCTGGTTGTACGTAATCACATCTGCACGAGTGACCCAATTGGTTGTGGTAGAAGATGGAAAAAAAAAAGCGAATGGCATTTTGGCATTGCGCCAAGTGGTATCTCAAGTCTATCGCTAGCTAACATGAAGAATCATAAATCGGCATGTACCGGGTAGAAAAAGAAATGCTCAAATAGACAAGAGAAGATGTTATAAATGAATTCAGCTATCGTGTTCAAATCGCCAACACGTCAAGCGTAAAAAGTTCTAAACGCGCAGCGTCCAGAAAGAAGAAGCGAAAAAAAAAAACACCAGCCGAAAAACTAGCGTTTCATTTTAGGTGTATGCATGTGCGAATCTTTGCATATCCATGGCAGGGGGGGATGCCGGGTAGTTCGTGGCATATGATTGGTCTCTTGCCCTGCATTTAGGGTTGCCGCGCCATGAACCACGTCATAATGCATAGGCGACGATGCTGGCATCAGTCGTCGAGTCGGAATAGTAGAGGTCGAAGAGAAGAAATAAAAAAGTCGTCAATGGTCGTAATCATGTCTCGGGTGGGAAGCGCTTCATTTGTATAAAGGCTTCTTTTTGTTCTGTGGGAGTGAGACGGAGCCACCAGGGCCCTGGAGGGACATGACTAGGCAAGGGGATGCCTGCATACAGTGCATGCCGATCCACTGCCTCTGCAAATACGAGGCCAACGACTAGTCAATTTCTTCCAAACATGGCAGGATGAGCCGGACGTTGCATGTGTAGCTCAGGCGTATCATGGACCGGCAGTAGGGTGCAGTCAGATGTGCTGGCTGGACCAGGACAAGTCGGGTCGGTGCGATGTTTGGTCGTTGTGTACGGGCGCTGGAGCGTAGCAAATTTGTCGTGTAGTAGGTTGCTGGGAAGGCGTGCGTCGCAACGGGCGAGTCTTGCTCACGTCAAGTCGTGTATGGTAATGCCAGGTTTCTTCGTGTAAGAGGAGCCATGCAGGCAGGCAGGCAGGCAGGCAAGGAATGGCCGGGAGACACTTATTTGTAGCCGACCGCCTTGGCGCAGCGCTCGCAGTAGTAGAGGTTGTGGGAGATGCGGACCATGCCGGCCGTGGCGATGTCGTCGGTGCTGGTGGTCTCGACGGCGCGGGCACAGCGCATGCAGCGCAGGACCTGAACCGAGGCGACGGGAGGATGTGCAGCCGAGTCCATGGTGAAGGTCGCTGAGGTGGTGGAGGATGTGGCAGAGGAAGAATCGGAGTCGGAGGCGGAGGAGGTGGCCGAGGACGAGGATGCTGAACCGTACGAGGCAGAGCTGTCTCCCGCGGGCATGATGAGGGAGAGGCGAGGAAGGGAGGCGTGGTTGGCGAACTCGGGCATATGGACTATTTTGTAGTCGTCGGGCTGCTGTTTTTGTGGCACTTTGGGTGCGAGAGATTGCTGGAGGGGTGGCTGACAAGGTCGGAACTGGAGACACCTTGACCTGGGTATGTCGGGGTGGGAGTGAGTCTGTCTTGTGGGTGGCTCAAGGAAGCACAGGCACTTTCTCTTGTCGTCGTCCCAAGGCTGTGCTGGCGTCGGAGTAAAAATAAAAATGCCCCCAAGGTTTCGAGTGCAGATTGGCGGGTCGTCCCAGCGGATTGGTTGTGCAACGTCGGGGAGACACGGCGGCACCAGAAAGGAAATAAAAATATGTAAAGTTGAAACAGCTAATGGAAAAGCTATATAGCTGTTTGAAGCTGACTCGAGTAACCTCTTCGGGTTGACTGCGATATCGTGGTCCGGCGGATTTTGGCGCCGAGAGCGAGGCTGAGGCAGTTGACGATAGTGCCGTACTTGTCCAATATCGGCTGCCTGTCGTTGGACGAACCCAGGTGGGTGGATTTTCCGGCTCTGGTTGTTTCTGGAGGAGAAAGGGAAGGAGAGAAGAGATCAGGGGCGTGTAAGAGATATATACTGCCAAAAAAAGAGAGAGTTGGGGGACAAGGCAGCAAAGTCGAACCACTTTTGGGCTGGAACAAGAGATGAGCAAGGATTGTTATTTTTTTTTTTGTTTTCCTGGCTGGCTTTCTTCCTTTGCAAGGGCATGAGAATAATAATATGAATCTGGGCAGGAAAATTGTGGACAAGGATAAAAATGTGGGAGGGACGAGGAAGAAATAGAAAAGCGCAACTTTGATCAGGGAGGAGTGAGGAAGAGAGCGAGAAGAGGATGGTGGTAAGATTGAGGGGGGGCGTGTGGTTTTCGGGAGGGTGGGGGTTGGCCGGGGGGTGTCAGTGGATCAACGATGGATGGAGTCGTACTTGATTTTTTCTTTTTCCTTTTCTTTTTTTTTTTTTCGTCTTCTCTTTTTTTCCAAGGCCCGTCTAGCCATCTGCTACAGGGGGCATTCCATGCCCTCCTCCTGCACTTGTGCACACTGCGAGGTTAGCATAGCTCGTAGCTCGTTCTTGGTGGCTTCCAGCCAAACAGCTCTTTCTTGTCCCTCTTCCTCAACCCTCAACATCAACAATTGTGCTTGCACGCACCAACACAACAAGAATCATGTAAAAGAACATGTCCCTTGATTTCTGTTCTTCTCCTCTTATTCGTCCCTTCTTGGTCTGCTTCCTTCCTGTGCTTCCTCCCCCCCCTGATCCCTTCTCGTCTCCCAGTTGCAGCGAACCATCATGTCATGGAACGGCTAGTTAGCGGTCCACCACAGCCTGGAACCAACCCATCGGCTCAGTCCGCTGTGACGCGGCCAGGCCTTGGGGGTGCCAAGCCAGCCCGCGTCCCAGGCGCTTTTAATCGTCTTGGCAGTACCTCCATAGGCACCTGGCAAAAGCATAGGTAGGTAGGTACCTAGTAGTAAGTCCAATCGCTACCCAATAAATTATAACTTTGTTATTATGCCAGCATTTATTAACGTGCACCAAACAAGGGCTCGTAATGGATAAGCCAAGGCCTCCGTCGGCAGCACCGTAATTGTACTGCAGCGCCCTCTCCGTTCCCGCAGGCCTTCGAGGCACTTATTATCATCTTGGTATAGGTAATAAGTATGCGTCTATCCAGTACCAAGTAGGTAGGTATTGTGCAGGTGCCTAATTCGTACGACACCTGGCTCATTATTTTCTAACTAATTTTCCATTTATTCGAGAATCTTCTCAACATCTTCATATATACATCTATATATATATTTGTCTTTTTCATCTTGTTTATTTTCGTAGTCATTGTGCTGTGTTGATTGCCCTCTTTCACATTTTGAACACATTAATAATCTGTATACTACATGGCCCAATCACTCACTGCATGTCACAGCCTGCGACTCGCAAACTATGGCATACGACCTTGCGTCCTTGGCAAAACCTTGGAAGGCCATCGCAAACAGCAAGCCGCTGTGCCAACCACATGTGTGGTTATCTGTCATCGACCAATCGATCCCCCCATATTAGACTCATCACAACCGCGTCCAACCTCATCACGGCCGAGACGAGACGGAACCTGTGTGCAGCCAACAAGTTGCCCGAGCGTGCGATAACCCCGTACCGCTAGCCAGTAGACCTGGGCTGTCAATCGATCCCCAGTACCGCCATCTCTTCCACCTTGGTCTCGCCCCTCCGGGCACATGTACCCGTAGCCCGAATATGCCATGCCCATCATCCCAAAAAAAATCTAATCACGGAATCGGAATCGCGATGGACGTTGACTTTCTCTGCTTTCCCATCTCGATGTCAACCTTTCAAGTCAGGTTTCTCTTGATACTGGATGGGGCCCGCGATCGCACACCCTGTAACCACAGCCCCTCACGTACAACGACGAAAAAGCTTCGTGATTCCCTTTCTGGGCTCGATCCAATCCCCCTCCCCTCCCACCCGAGGATCCCTCCTACCTAGACTATTCAGTTTGCGACTGCTTTTTTTCTTTTCTTTTCTTTTCTTTTCTTCACTTCATCTTCTACAGGTGGTCAGCCTCATTGTGGAAAGTTACGAATTAAGGTTTCCGCTAAAAAGCATCGAGCCCAGCTCTCCATGGTTTACGGCAACTGGCCAACGGCACACGCCACTTGACAAGAACCGGACGGTGATCAGCGCGGCTTGCCTTTCTGGGATATCCTCCAAGCCAAAACCATGTACGGGAGTACATCTGGGCCGTTGCTTTTTGGTCTGTAGCTTGTGACCAACAAGCTTGCTTCGTTCAAGTGACTTGGGTAGTTGATGATATGCAGCCTTCGCCCGGAACGAAGAACACTTGTCTCGCATACTCAGACGAGACGTTACCGCCATGTCTTGCTCTGAGCGCCGCCCGGACAAAAAAAAAAAGGGTTGCTCCGAGACAAGAGCACATGCCTGCCCAGCAAAGCCCGTGCAGTTGGGAGTCTTGTCGTGTCTTGTCTTGTCGCATGAAACACTTCACATTTCGCGGCCATCGCGCCAAGATGTTTCTTCCGTTACACGGCAGTTGGACTGATTTTATGGTGCCACGAAGAGGCCACGAATTCGATTCGTTTATCAGAGTCATGGCCGGGCCGGGCGACACGTGCACATTAACACACCCTCCCTCGGTAGCACGTATTCGTAACTAGTGTTTAAATTGAATTATAAGTAATAAATGCGCCGAGAGAAGGAAGAGACGCAGCAGCACTGCAGAATGCAACCACATCAAACAAATGGGCAGTTTTTCACATTGAGATGGGCTCGACCGTTTGACCTTTGCAGGAGCGGGCATACGGCGAAGTCGACGCCGTTCTCGCAACTCGCATTCTTGCAGACAACGAGTGGGTGATGGATGTGTGTGGTCTTGTGCTGCCTGTCACCCCAGCACATGCATCGAGACACGTATGTGTAGTACTCAAGACAATGCTAATCAAAATGCAAGGCGGCTGCATCGGAGATTGCCTGCAACATCTGCTACATTTTTCTTCGCATGGTCTCGGGACTTCGGGACTTTGATCAAGTTTCGAATAACTCACTAGTTAGTAGCTTGTTAGCTGACTTACCAGAGGGCGAAAAAAAAAAGTCTTGGCATCAGGGCCTCGACTGGAAAAGACCAAGTGAAGTGCTACAGTAGCAGGCTCGGGCTACTGCTGCATCCGCTCCTTATTAGCATTACCACTTCTGTACGTAGGCTGAGCCGGGTCTGATGTACGCGCTGCTGGTGTGTGAAGAACAGCGTATTACAACTTGAGCTACTCGCGCGACTCGGCCGGAAGGATTCCAGGTGGGAAGCAGGGCTCGTTTGGTATACGGGCGGCCGACATTGTGAGCTCCGTCTTGGGCCCGGCAGCATACAGCGGCGATGCTGCAACTGCTTGTGAGAGGCTCTCTCTCTTGACACGAACATAGGCACAGCATCTAATATAAACCATGCTGACAACAAAAAGTGCATGCACACCCTCTCCGCCCGACACCGGAAGACGGGCGTCACACCTCATCGACGGCGCAACGTTCTCATGCCACCACGGACCAGAGGAGAAGGCTCTCGGCGCAATGCTTAGCACCACGGGTAGTTTTCATTCTTAGCAGCCTTGGACATGTCCAAGGCAGTCTCTCTCTGCCGGGGGCGGTTTGTTAAAGCGCCCCGAGTGCCGTCTAGTCACTAGTAACTTCATTGACACCCTCCTCCGATTCCTTCTTAGTTGGCGTCCTCGGGAATAGCGAGGTGGCTGGCTGGCTGCAAGGACCGTGCTTTGCATAGTTGCCTTTTTTTTTTTTTTTTTTTTTTCACTCCCAACAGCATAGTATTAGGCAATGTAATAATAGTAGTAATAATAATAATAGTAATTGCTTTAAGCCAGACCGGAAGTTTTTTTTTTTTAAAGTCTGCGCCCGTCCAAGAACCCGGCAAAGACATTGACAAGGGAGATTTGAGGGGATCAAGTCAAGGCCTTCTCTGACTCATTTCTGCGCTTACATATGCCCCCGAATTCAACAGGCGGGACGCGCGTTGCTGCTCGCGTTGCTGCGGCGGGATGATGGGGATCAATGTTTGTGGCGGCTGCACCTAAGCATGGTCAATAGGTGCCCAATTATGCGTAAAAGGCAGGAAATAGAATCAAGGACACCGCTTTGGCGTCGGCCAGCATGAGATGAACAACCCAACAAGGGAAGGGCATGTTTTTCGTTCTTCTGTACGACCTCGATTCCTATGCAGAAAATTTTAGCATGAAAAAAAGAAAAGGGGTATTAAAAAAAAGAGCGGTGTTTATTTTTATTTTTCCTTTTATTTTTATTATCCTACAAAAAGGAATCCAGAGGGTGTGACCAGAAACGCGGAAAGCTGCGCGTATGCTGTGCAGATGGACTTGGCTGTGTTGTGTTGTTGCCTGCCCCAGCAGCCAGCCTCTCCCCATGCGATGCCGGACCAAGGTTCCTTCTTTGCTTCACGGCAATCTGGTCTTGACCGGTCCAGTGGGCGGTACCTGGACCCGGAAGCACCGGGCGGGCTGTCGCCGCCTGTGTAAAATCACGCGTTTGGGCTGCGAGAATCAGCAGCCGATACTGAGGGGGGGGGGGTAAAATCGTACGGTAACCTCGATAGGTGCATTGCCCCGTCCCTCTCCTTTCGTAGATATCCCGTTCTTGGAAAACGTGTGGCGCGGATCCAAAACGGAGGGCCCGCCACCAGAGCCCGCCACCAGAGCCCGCCCCCTTAACGATTTCACGCTGGTGTTGTTAGGTTTTGTGTTAGGACAAGCTCACTATCTCTGGTGTAAAAAACGGACAAGTCCAAGCTACGAAAGGTACACAAGCTTAGCTTGTGCTAAACTTCATCCAATCAATTTCGTCCGACTCCAGAAAAGCCCCTGGACCTCGTTTCACTTCTTTGGCCAGCAAACGCCTCTCTTACCACACCATTCCTCAAGGCATTCTCCACCTGGTTGATGATGGAGACTGATCGGTGGGCTTCTCCGTTTTGTCCAGTTTGGAACGGACCCTGGCGCTCGCAAGCGTGTTCCGTTCAAGAAGCTCAGGTATGTAAATGAATTATGCTGCGAAAGGAGAAACCAGAGCAAGATGAAGGAGGCCCTTGGATTGTCTCTGTTCTATGCGAGCCCTGGGCTGTCCTCTATGCAAACCAAACCCGCCGACCCCCCCCTGTGCAAATCATGCTGCAGAAACAACTGGCAGGATTGTGTTGGTTTCGGTGTTACTAGCGCACCAAAAACGCAGAGCCAACCCCTCCCCGCATCACACAAATCCTGTGCTTTCCTCTTCTTCATCGTGGTTGTCGTCTCGTGCTTTGGTCTAACCCTTTCCTCGTGCTAGGGAGACACGTGTACCGCACACATCGTTGAACAAACCACGCTCCGTACCCGAAAACTTGGATGAAACGCGTCAAAAAGACCCAAAACGTACCTGGACGGGCTCAATATCAGACGATCATCATGCCGCGCACTGACGAGCCCCTCCCACCCTCCATCCTCCATTCAGCTGGTTCGCGTTTTCTGGCTGACGAGCGACTCCCCCCACAGCAGCAGCCAAACTTACGACCAGCTGCGCGCAACTAAAAACCTACTCGATCACCTCATGCTGTGCTCCCTCAGCTCTGCTCGCGCCGGCTCCCCCCCCCCCCCCCCCCTTGTGGTTTGATGATCATCAAAGGGGAAGCGGGGACGAGGGGGTTTCAACATGGATAACAATGTCGATTGTCCACTAAACGACCCCTTCAATTACACCACATTCGCCACGACGTCGGTCCTGGCCCCCACCAAAATCGAACCCTTTGTGCCTTGCAGGAGTTCGGGGGGCGTTCCATGCCATGCAGCTCGCTAACCGTCGATGTTGGCCACCCAAGGGCCTGTCATTGTTTCGATCTCTATACGAGTCAATAGATTAAAAAAAAAAAAAAAAAACCTCTTCGACGCCCTTTCTTTATCAGAAACATGGCGGCGCCTCGTTGACGACCAGGGGCCACGCAGAGCACACTACCCTTGTTTCAACTGCCGTCTATCAAAGGGCATACTATAATAATGGGAAAGTTGGCAGATTTCCTATTGCAGGCCTCCGACCAACAACAGCAACAGCATACTAATGCTTTATTTTTATTAATTATTCTCCATGGCGCATCCACATCATCCAGAAGCCGGTTCGTTCTTCTTGACACATGCAACTGTGCGGGCGGGACTCGCTAACAGGATCTCCACGAACCCTCCTTCCCTATCTTGAGTTAGATGGTTACCCCCTCCCTTCAACTTCTGGCAAGACTACCGACTGGCATAGCACTCTGCTATATCTCCCTTTTTTTTTTTTTGGTGTCGGGTCCTGCAAACTAGCCTACCATGTTGGCGCGGCCGCTTAGGAATCAAATTTGTAGTCGTGGTGTCTCTCGCTTGTGACAACAAAGACCCAGGCGGCATCCAGATTCTAGAACCCATACGACGATGATTACCGAGCAGTACGAGCTGATACGGATACGCTGTCATCTCAAAGACAACAAAGGACGACACAAGCATGGGCGATATACGAAGACTGATAAAATATGGACCAGGTCTACGCAGCTGATGTGCATGGCACGTTTCACATATATTTCTATACATTTATCCATTAATAAAAAACACGGTATTTTGGAAATGAATGTGGCTGGCCCGAGCTCTACTTTATTATCCATTCTACGTTCGCCCC
>MWMN01000043.1:86347-134609 GCA_002968875.1 Cordyceps cicadae | reverse complement strand
TTACAAACCCCCCCCCCCCCTCTCCTCTCCTCTGCAAGCCACGATCCAACAGCTTCTGGTGGCGTAATCAGTGGTTGCTCCGGGTCCAGCCGCCGAGCCTCATCATCATTACTTGATACTTGATACAGAGAGTGAGTGAGATGGGTGAGTGAGATAGGAGCTGATCCGTCCATATCTCAGGTCTTATTCGTCATCGACTGAGCCTTTGTAAATGTCGTCCCACATGCAAACCTGCGTCTGTCCTTGACAATTTTTTTTCCAACAAGACAATTCCATTGGGCAAGACTGATCCATCACCGAGCGGCGGGCGGCGACCGAGTCGGATTTTTATCGCTCTTGTTCTCTTGGAAATATCTAAAATGCAGCCTGCCTCCCGGGCAATTGACTCGCGCAGAGGCAGATAGCCAGCACGCTACGACAGAAAAATAACGCACAAGTCATGCTGAATCTGCCAGACTTTTTTTTGAAAAAAAAAAAAATGGATGTAACTTTGCTTTTTTTCTGACTTTTGTTTCCACCTTATTCTTCAAAGGGGAACAATGCGCTCATCTGATAAAACCCAAGCATGTGATGATGGCTCCTGTTGCGCCACCTTTTATCCTGATGCTGCCATTCATCCATCCATCTGCAGGAACACGTGCAGGTACAGCAGTAGCTTGTCTAATTCTCTTCGGAAAGACAATAGCCTAGAAATTTCCGCTTTTATTCGTGAAAAATGCGAGATGCGCATGCAAAAATCCCCTGAAATTTCTTGAACCGCCCCTTGGCGCCGATCCTCTAGGTCTGTCGCCGCCGCCGCAGTTTGTCGTAGCAGGCAGACATGGCCCTCCCCGTCCTGCCCATGCTGTTTCCATCGTTGTTGCTGACTTTTCTTTTTGGGCCAGCCGTTCTCTCACGTCCCAGCCTGTGACAAAGATTGCCCAGCCCTAGGGGTCCGGTGTCACTTGTAGAGCGTGCTGGCTAGCTTGGAAAACCTGCTCATCACCGACAGCCGGCTCGAGCTGCCGCTGTCCCGGAGCTGGCCGGAGCCGGCGCGGGAGAGAGTCGAGGACCCGGAGCGTCGCCGCAGCTGCCGAGTCAGCGCTTGGAGTCGCTGTCGGAGGGAGGAGGAGCTGCCGTCGCCGCTGCCCGCGCCGCCCGGACTGCACGCCGTCGAATCGCGATCCCGATTGGTCTTGCCGCATGCTTCTTCTTCTTCGTCTTCTTCTTGCGGGAACTGCCAGTTTTCCCAGTCGAGTTCCGGATGACCGGCCGTCGAGCGGTCCGCCGTCCGACGGTCGGTGTTGCGGCTGGGGATCCGGATCATGAGCGACATGTTGACGCGGTGCTGGTTCTCTCGGTGCGTGTCGTCGGTATTATGAATTGGGGGTTTTTGACTTGAGACCTTGAGACGTCAAGCGGTAAAGCCTGGCACTCTTATTTATATTCAGGGACTGCATTCAGGAAGTGGCAAACACCCCAGCTTGTCATGGTTCCGGTCGCGGCTGCGAGTGGAATGCTTCCGTCTGAGACACAGCGTAGACAGGGCTCAGCTCAGCACTGCACACTAAAAATAGGACGGGCACTGGAGGAATTCTGGATTGGCTTTAGAGACATTGTGACGAGCCTCCTCTGCAGAGAGCTGCTGACCGCTGCTGAGGCATTCGAGTTCAGCTGCGGCGACCCCGGGGGCGCATTCCTGTACCATGTGGCGTCGCGGGATGAGGGCATCACGAGACAGTGCTTGGCCTCGATGGAGGTTGGCCAATAGTCGCCTACCTGTCAATATTACTACACTTTTACTAAAATTTGTAGCGACACGTTCTGGCTCGCTTTGTATTCACCGCACTGCTTGAGTGCTGATTTACAAAGGCAACTACAGGGTAGCTGGCAACACATTGAGGCACGGTGATGACTACTGCATGGCAATTTGCATTCTTCAATAAGATTTTGGTCCATTGACACAAGCCGCGAGCCCTTTTCTTGTTTCGTCTCCCTGTCCTCCATTCGGTAATACTTGCACCCGCCGAGAACGCCGCCGCCTCCGGTCCTTGTCGTCATCGGACCGGCCTCCAAAAGTACGCGCCGCCCCGCGGCCTTTGCCGAGGAGCCAAGCGAAGCAGCCATCGACGGACCGGCTTCACCTCTACCGTTCTTTTCCCATCCTCCCTCCCCCAAACACAAACGGCGACGACATTGACCGCTCGGGCGAATCGAATCGAATTCAACAAAGAGCCGCTACATATAGAGGAGCCCGGTCGCCGCTCCTCCCTCCCCGTCCCTCCCCTCTTTTCTCTCCCATGTCCCCCCGGACGGACCTATCTCGCACCACCACCATCATCACCACCGACGACGACATGGCCACGAAGCTCCCTCCCGCCCTCAAGGCGCTCATCAACGCACCCGCCGCCCGTCCCGGTCCCTGTCCCGCACCGCCCGGCATCCGCGCCGTCTACGCACGCATCGCCCGCGACGCCTCCTCCCACAACCTCGGTCCCCGGCCCTGGGTCGTCCTCTCCGTACCTCCCCCTCCCCCCTCCTCTCCTCCAGTCCCCTCCACTAACCTTTCGACTGTTTTTTTCCTTTCCGCAGGCCGCCGCCACGTTTACGCTCAACTCGCCCGACTCCCTCCCCGCCCTCCACGCCCTCGCTTCCTCCTCCTCCTCCTCGCCCTCGCTGCCGCCCGTCGCCGCCGCCGCGCTCATCCGCGAAGTCGGCCTCAAGTGCATCTCCTTCAACGGCATCCCGCGCACCATCAACTGCCTCAACGCCTTCCGCGCCGCCCTCCCACCCGCCGTCACCGCCGCCCTCCCCACCGCCCCCGCGCGCACGCCGAGCGCCACCACCCACCACCCCCGCCGCCGCCGCCGCCGCCGCGGCGCGCGGCACCGCCCTGGGACTCCGTCTACGCGCCCTTCGCCGCCAAGCTGCGCGACAAGCTGGCGCTCGCCCACCCGGACCTCCCGGGGTACATCCTGCACAGCCACTACGCGGCGCTGCTGGCCGACCCGCCCCCCTCGACCGGCGAGGGCGCGGGGCTCGGGAGGGTGCTGACGAGCGTGGTGGCGGTGGCGTGCCTGCGCGCGCAGACGGGCGTCGGGCCGCAGGTGCTGTCGCACGTGTTTGGCCTGCGCAAGGCGTTCGAGGACGGCACGTACGAGGAGGACGGCTTGGCGGGGGGGGAGCTGCAGGGGGCGCGCTGGCTGGCCGGCGACGAGGGCTGCGAGTGGCTGCTGCGGGCGGTGGACGACATCGTGGAGGCGCTGGGAGGGAGCAACTTTGCGCAGGCGTCAAAGTTGTAGGGGTCCCGGGATGGGAGGATGGGAGATGGTGATGGTGGTGCTGAGCAGCGAGGTTATGACGTTGGTGTAGAGCACGTCGTTGTATTGTAGAGAATAGACAGCATGCCGACAACAATGGCCTCCCAAGGTATTTATTCCAGCCTACTTTTACCAATGTCCCGTCTATGAATATGAAATGTCTAGTCCATCTATGCCGTCCCATCCCTCTACTTTATCCACTCCGTCCACTCCTTCCATCCGTCCACTCCATCTCGTACATCTACTCCATCTCCTTCAGCCCCTCGGACACGGTAAACGTCGCGTCCGTCTTGCTCTTAATCTCATCCACCGTCACGCCCGGCGCCAGCTCCGTCAGCGTCAGCCCGCCGGCCTCGCGGTCTACCTGGAAGACGCACTAAAAAAAGCAGACAATTAGTTTGTGTCAACCACCCCCCTCCCTTTCCCGAAATATTCGATGGGCCTTACAAGATCGGTAATGATGGTGCTGACGACGCGCGCGCCCGTCAGCGGCAGGCTGCAGTCCTGCACAATCTTGGACGACCCGTCCTTGGCCACGTGCTCGGTCGCCACGACAATCTTGGTCTTGTCCGGGTTGGCCACCAGGTCCATGGCGCCGCCCATGCCCTTGAAGACCTTGCCGGGGATCATGTAGTTGGCCAGGTCGCCCGCGGCGCTCACCTGTAGGGCCTTGGCGCAGGATATGCGTGTTAGCAACAGTTCACGACGTGAACTCAGTTTTCAAAGGTAGACCGGGGGGGGGGGGGTTGAGACTTACCCCGAGAATCGAGACGTCAATGTGGCCTCCCCGGATCATGCCAAACGACTCGGAAGAGTCAAAGCACGAAGCACCGGGGACCATGGTGACCGTCTCCTTGCCCGCATTGACAACATCACTGCGACGAAAAAAAACCCCGGTTAGAATGCACATGACAATCAAGATGGAAAATGGGCCACGCCAACGTACCCGTCGACCTCATCCTTGGTGGGATACGGCCCCATGCCCAGCATCCCGTTCTCGCTCTGCAGCCACACGGTGCGGCCCTCGGGAATGTAATTCGCCGCCAGCGTCGGGATTCCCACCCCGAGGTTCACGTAGAAGCCCTCCTGCAGCTCCTGCGAAGCGCGCTTGCCGATGCGTTCGCGTCGTACCTGATGCTCGCTGGAGCCGCTCTTGTCGTCCTCGGCCCGGGTCTCCCGGATCTTGAGAATCTCAATCTGCTTCTCCGTCGTCGCCGGCACGACACGGTCGACAAAGATGCCGGGCAGGTCGACGTCGTCAGGGTTGATCTCGCCAATCTCGACCACGTTTTCGGCCTCGACAATGGTCAGCTTGGCGGCCTTGGCCATGAGCACGCCGTAGGCCTTGGTGGTGTAGCTGCGGGCGCGGCGAGAGAAGTCAGATGCCTGCATCTGGATTGTGGAAGCATCACACGCCCGGGGGGAAAAACACTTACCGGAAGACGCAGTTTCCCGCCTTGTCCGCCTTGTAGGCTCTCAGTATCGCCACGTCACCAGGAAGCGAGGTTTCCATAAGGAACGTCTTGCCGTCAAACTCGCGCGTCTCGCGCTTGGTACCTCGCTCAAGCGCCTTGCCGCCAGGAGCGAGTCGGATCGGGATCTCGCCGTCCTGGACAAGAGTATCTGCTCAATGTCAGGGCCAAGTTTCGTCAATAGAACAAGTAGCGAGGACTTACTGGCACCGGTGCGAGTGAAAAACGCAGGGATGCCCGCACCCGCGGCGCGGATGCGTTCAGCCAACGATCCTTGGGGGCATAGCTCGACGGCAATGTCACCATTCAAGTAGCCTTTTTCTAGTGTCTTGTTGTTTCCGAGGTATGATAGGGTCAGTTTGTTAACCTGGCCGCTGCTTACAAGCAGCGACAGGCCGCCCTTGCCTTCGATGCCGGCATTGTTGGACACGGCGGAGAGTGAATGCAGCGAATCCTTGCCTCGTCGGTGTAGAGCTTGGATGAGAGATTCTTGGCCCGCGTTGTCAGTACCTGGAGATTGAGCAGTTGCGGTAGGTGAGTTAGTAGGACATACCGGCGACGCCGCACAGCCCGAAGCCGGCGCTGAGGACCGTCGCGCCACTCTTGATATCAGCTACGGCATGGTCGGCACTGTCCCAGAGTTTTGAGTAGGCGGCGGGCTTCTTTTGCGAGAGCAGCGTCGTCGTCGTGATGAATGTTCGACGATGACTTGTCTGAGCCTGTGTCTTGACGAGAGGGGCTCTGCAAAGAGGTGCGATTGGCCTGCGTAGGGTGATTCGCGTTACGATTGGTCGCATTGCGAATGCCATGATTGTGAAGCGGGATGATTGTTATGCGGATGATTGTTTATGCAGATGGATTGTGATGCAGGATGATGGGTGATGCAGGATGAAGTGATGTGCAAAAGGAACGTAGAAAAAAGAGGCGATTCAAGAAAAATATAGGAGAAATTCAGGACACGAAATGGGATGGAGACGCGCGAGATTTTTTTTGAACGATTTATCATACGAGTAATGAGATACGAGACAAGCAATCGCAGCCGCCAGAACCACGGAGCTTAATCTAAAGACCGGCGGAGACCGGCGGAAGCTTGGCCTATGACGTGGTGACTGGAGGTGGTCGGTGCGGCGGTCAAAAATGGTTACCGGTGAGTAGTCCGGGAGGGTCGGAGCGATGTTCGCAAACGCCATCACGGAGTGAGGACGGGGGAAACAAAGCCAGAGCCGAGGAATCCCTCGGCAGAAATGCATTAGACGAGGTAGGATCCGGTGAGGGGCCGCTCCGGGGTGGTTGGATGCCGTAATGTGGCTTACGGGGGGAAGGCCGGCTGGTGGTGGTGGTGGTAGTGCGGGCATCTGCAGTCTGCATAATAAGCGCTCGCCAGAGTGCATCGAGGTTGGATGCATCGGGGAACGGAGCGATTTCTTTTCAGTGGATGATGATTGGGTGAGGGCATCGGGTCGGGTAAAGGTCGTCAAGGTAACTGGCATCAGTATTCTGCATCGGAGGTTTGGCGGCTTGGAGGCCGTGCATTTCGACTCTGCGACGAGCCGGACAGCCACTCGCTTGGAACTCGGGCGGGCGCTGGAAAGGGGAACGGCCTTATAAAGTCGACTGATTTGTTTGGTCATATGCAGTCCCCCGGTGAAGTTGCAGGGCTTCGTAATCTGAGCACCTGATAGTTGTATTGAAAAAAAAAAAAAAAAAAAAGAATTACATGGAGGCGGCAGATTGGAGGATAATATTTGCCAGGGTCAGTTTTGTGTGCACAACAAGTCAGCATCGCTTCGTCGCTTCGATAGGCTGACGACTTGGACAGTCCACGACCAAGCACACCAGCGAGTGTTTGTCCTGTCTGCGCTGTTTGAGCGCGCTCCTCTCGATAGGTTTGCCTCCTGGCCATGTCATACATGACGATGCGCAGACAAGGGCATGAAACCATGGCAGCGAGTGATGCCAGCCACGATGTTGCTGGGGATCCTGGGGTTGGTCACTATATTTAGCCGTCTCGTCTCAGGGCGTTCGGGAAGCCTGAAGTGGCTAGCGCTAGGATGTACAGGGGGCTGCCTAGGGGGGAAAAGCTAACCGCTGGATGGCATGACGGGCCGCGCTGCAGTGTCGCTACAGGTGGTTTCAACCACTGGAGTTGGAAAAAAGTACAGGGTGCTTGAGGATAGGTGCCGCGGAATCACATAGGTACCTACTACGGAGTAATGTACCTGGATCTGGCCGCGCTTCTCGGGCCTCTTGGCGGCGATCCGAGCCTGGGGTGTAAGTGGGAAGGGCCATCGCAGGCAGAAGATGGAGAATAAAGGGAAAAATTAAAATAATCAACTGAAGAGACAGATATGTACCATACCTTCACAGATAAGCCCGAGACGGAGACACAGGCGTCAAAGTCAAAGCGGGAGAGCGAAATTAATCAAGACACGAATGCGCCATGTTTCTGCACTGGAACGTAACATCTGGCGTAGGCACCAACGCTAACAGGGGACGGCAACCAGTCAGTGCTGGAAGTGCTGACTTGACTTGCTCGATTCATGACTCTTGACTCTTGGCTTGCATTCTCTCCGTACAGAGCGGGCGCGTATTTGCTGTGCCGTTATTGAGGCTATTTTTTTTTCTCTCTAGTGTATGTAATAGAAATGTAATATTTATAGAAGCTCACTATCGTGGGGGAGGAATTGTTGGTACTGGGGAACCATCATCCATCATCGCCTTGGCCTTGGCGGGGAACGAAAGGACAGAGATTTGCGCGGGCTACTAGTAGCATTCAAGTACCGATGTAAAAGCCATGGGTGGTTTGGAAGGCTGCGGCCCACTATGTGTACTTGCTGATACTTGTGCTCTGCCCTACGGAAGGTAGGTGGAGTCGTGTTGACTCTAGGCGGCTCCCTCCTTCCGTACTATGAACTCTACGACCTCTGCTAACTCTGCTAACTCTGCCAACTCTGCTAACTCTAGGTACCAACCCTGCTAAATCACCTCCACCAACCCTGCTAACCCTGCTAAGCCAACTCGCCCAACTCTGACCTCCCTGCTGCACCCCTCCATCCACGCCATCGACCCCAGAAGCAGACGCCAACCAAACCTTGCTTGATTTTAGACTTCTTCCCTCTCCCACCAATAAATCCCGTCACGACGCTCGTCGGTGCCGACCGTTGCCAAACGTCCAACGCCTCTTTCCTTTTTCTCTCATCAATTCCAATTTTCGCTGCCACGTTCGCTCTTCGACACTCGACATCACACCGCGCCAGGAGCCACACCCGCTCAAAAAATTCCAGCCACACCCGGCCCGTCTCCAACACATCCCGATTGTCCTTCGTCGTTTGTCGCATCTACAACGCAAAGCACGCCCTTGTTCCGCCGCGCGCCGCTGCTCGTCTCCAGCGCCTCTTGCCTCTTGGCCTCAATCTCCCTCCTTTCCTGCGGCTCGTCTTGCCGTTTTGTCGTCTTCCCGTGCCGTCGCCCTGAATACTCGATTCTTCGCTCTCTCAAGACACCACATCCCGTCCGACTTCCTCGACTCCCTACCTGTGCGCCCCTGCTGTAACCTCCACGGGGCATACACCACCGCCGCCGTCGCCAAGCTATGACAAACCTCTCGACATCCTTGATCCCTGCCAACCATGAATCCCGTGTCAACCGCCCTCACTGTGAGCGGCCGCTCTCCAATGTCTCTCCGCAGCCCCCCATACTGCTAGATGCCTCTCAATCCACCACGATCCCTCCGCCTCGACACGCACACCTGGCGCCGCCCTCGCCCTTGCAGCTGTCAGTCTCACCGATCGACCGCGCCCATTCACCGTCGCTCCGCCATGGAGATTTCACGGATTCCTCGACCAATGCGCTTAGGATTTCTACCGACGTCCTTTCAACATCGCCTGGCGTGTCATCCTTCCCCAGCTATCGCGATGTCATGGCTCCAAACAGCCGCAACCTCTCACCCAAGCGAAATCCTTTGAACAGGACCACCTCTGCCAATTCTGTGCAACTTGCGCGCACCCCCAGTCTCAAGGCTGCTCTGACAGGCGCCTTTGCCTCGTCGAATGGCTCTAGTAGCAGCATCTCCAGTCCCGTGATCAACGCCATGGGCGACGTCACCCCGTTGCCCAGTCCTCTCATGTCCTCCGATTCTCCTGGGCCTTGGAAGCGTTTGAATTTAAACGCAGCCTCTCCGCCTCCCTACCGAGGCAAGGCTAACTCGATTGGCCAGCCTGTTTCGCCCACCTCAACCCCGTTCAACTCCCAGCCGCCTTCTACGTCTCCCAAGCGCAAGCCTTTCATCATTGAACCGCAAGACTCGACATTGGCGTCGGCTCACCCTGCAACTTCCACCACTCGAAAGTTGCATCACACGAGGAACCGCAGTGTTAGCGAGTATGTGCCTGATCCCATCTCGGCCCAGAAGCGTCCCATAGTCGTTTCAGGAACCCATGCTAGAAGAGAGGGCGTCGAACATGCTGATGCTGGCCTTCGACGCGAGTCTCACCTGGCCGAGTCACGCGGCCTTACTCCCACGGTCACCAAGCCCCCTACACCCCCTCCGAGTGCATCCTCCAAAGACTCTCTGGACAGCCCCGTTAAGACGCAGGACCCGTCGTTTGAGTACTTCAAAGCACAGAGCCGCAGTGATCAAAAGAATCGTCGCTGGAGATCGATAGGTTTTCTGGGCCGGGGCACGTTCAGTCGAGTCATGCTCGCAACCAGTCAGATTGTGCCTGATGGTGACGGTCCAGAGATGCTGACGGGTACGCCAGGCGGATGCCGCCTAGATCGGAAAACCTTGGTGGCAGTCAAGGTCTGCGAGCATGGCCCAATGGGCGGTGCAAGCGAGGATCGTGTCGAGATGAGCCTGAAGCGAGAGCTCGAGATTATGCAAGCCATACACCACCCCTCGCTTCTCGACCTCAAGGCCTGGAGCATCGAGCCGACCCGTGCAATCTTGGTAATGAGCTTTTGTCCTGGTGGCGATCTCTTTGATGTGACCACAACACATCGCAAGAGCCTGACGCCTCCCCTGATGGGCCGCATTGTCGCGGAGCTCGTCTCTGCTCTGCAGTACCTACACGAACAGAATATCGCCCACCGTGACATTAAGCTGGAAAACGTTCTCGTCAACATCCCCCCGACGGAACTTGCTAGCGCAGCCATCACATGGTCGACATACCCTTACTCAATCGTTGCCCTCGCTGATTTTGGCCTCTCTCGTCGTTTCACGCCCGGCGAGCCACTGGAAACACGATGCGGCTCCGACGATTACGCCGCGCCCGAAGTCATCCTGGGACAGCCGTACGATGGAAGAGCCACGGACGCCTGGTCCCTCGGCGTGCTCGTATACGCCCTTCTCGAGGCGCGTCTTCCCTTCGACCCCCATCCCGCCATGAGCGATGCCCACCGCATGCGCAGTCGCACGAGCCACCGCATCGCGAGAGTCGAGTGGCGCTGGCTCGAGTACGCCGGCGACGACGGCGATCATGACGGCGACGAGGCCAAGTTTGCACGGACCGGCCTCCTCGGGGCCATGCACATCGTCGAAGGGCTTCTGCGGCGAGCCCGCAACCGCTGGACGCTGGATCAGGTCGCGGCCGAACCCTGGGTGGCCGATGCCCTTTCCGTCAGCGGCGGTGTTCGCTTCAGAGAAGAGGATGCGGGCGAGGAGGTTTCATGACACGACCACTCTGCGTTCAAACAGTTGTCGACATTGAGTTGACAGACCGAGTGCGTCTAGAATACGGCACGAGTTTTTCCGTCTTTAGCTTCAACTTGTGCTCATTCTCCCTTTTCTTCATCCTTCTCTCCATCCTTCTCTCTGCCCGTTTGCTTCCTTATATTCTTCCTTCTCTTCTTCCTTCTCTTCCTCTTCTTCTTCTTCTTCTTCTTCTTCTTCTTCTTTTCAATAATCTTCTTCATCATCTTCACCTATTGTCTTTTTTTTTTTTTTTTTTTTTGGATTTCACTCTACTTTTACTTGACGACTTGTTATCCTTCTTCAAGGACCAGAAAGCGATCTTTATTTTGACTCTTTTGTCACTTTAGACTCATGATTCCCAACATGTACTACTACTCTTTTTTTGTCTCCTTCTTCTTCACCCTATACTTTTTTTTTTTTTTGCACAACTATTCTTAACCTGGTTCTAATTTGTACTATTACTTCTTTTTTTTCTTCTTCGCCCTCGCTGTTCTTTCCCCTTCTTGGCGCGAGAGTCTCTTTTACTATTTGGATAACCTGATTCGTGTAGCTGTGGGCTCTCGGACGTCTGCCGAGCACCGACCGGCGTTTTATTTTCTCATTCTCTCTCTTTTTTTGTTTCCTTCTGACCCATGGGCAACTTTCTTTACTGACTTCATCGCCCTTGCGCCTCTCTCTCTCTCTCTCTACATGTCGCTTTGAAGCGCAAAGGGGTTTGCCTCTTGATATGACTGATAAAAGATGATGCCGGGCACGTTTATGCTTGTGGTAGGGAGTGGAAATGGGGGGGCAAGGGCGACTTTATGCGGATTATGATAGACTAATACATGATCCCGAACGTGACGTATTCACTCTTTCCGACTGCGATGGCATATGAGAAGAACAAAGCATGTATGATTCGCATCGGTTTCGCTTGTAATTGGGGGAGGACCGGTCGTTTATGAATATAGAGGGATCGGGTAAAGAAAGTCGCAGTCGCAGCCTACTCTCCAACACGAAAAATCGTAATCGCAGTCTATTCGAATTCAACACCAAAGTGATAACGGCGGCAACTCCCCTCTGCAGCAGGAACTCAACATCATTTCCGCACATGGGTGAACACTCGAGAGGAGACGTGGAGATGAAAATAGTTTGCGTTTATGTGTTGCCAGACCCCCTTTTTATCTCGTCAACGTCCGCCTTGGGCGAGGCGAGATGCAAAGAGCCGGATTCAAGGATCTCTCTCTCTCTCTCTCTCTTCTCTCATTTCATTACTTCATCCCCCCCCCCCTTGCCTCGCCTCCCAAGGATCAGAGTAGTCCGTCACGTCCATGCCTGGTCCTCGGGCGCCACAGGGCAAGGCGCCGCGACGAAAAGGCACCACCTCTTTTGTTGGTGATGAAGTTTGGTTGCAAGACAAACGGGCAAAGCCCTGACATCTTTTCCCCGACCTCCTTCATTCGTTGAAGTGGAGAGAGAGAGACAAGAAAGAATGCAGCCCTAAAGGGCGGCGCGAGACACAGCTGGATACCTGACTCGACATCCATACACCACACCAACCAGCTAATAATAACCCCATCTCTCCGGCGTTTCTGGCTGGCCCGATTTTGGGGCTGGTGCGTTGGAAGTATTTCCATTACATATTCGTGCTACGAAAGTGAGCCTAGCGCGAAAAAGAGAAAAAAAAAAGGCACTTGAAGGGATCGTTCATGGCTAGGCTGGATCTGTATCAAGAAGGGAATGGAAGTATCGCAGCAAAAGCACCAAAAAAAAAAAGACAAAAAAAGGAGAGAAAGAGAGAAGGAGAGAGGAAAGGGAAGCACCAGCCAGGTCATTAGAGAAGAAAGACAGGGCGATATATACCCCAGACGTGTACAACATGAGCTACACCATTTGTTGTCCTCTTGTTTCATACCCCATGGGGAATACATTTGGGCTCCAGCCGTGAAGAGGGGCGGCCCAGTCAGCGATGAGTATTCATGCGTGTGTGTGCTGTGCTGGCTGACCCAAACGCGGGGAGAAACTTGGACATTATTGCGTCTGCAACTCCACGGACGGGACGGGACGGGTGGGAGGATGGGCAATCGAGGAGAGGAGAGAAGAGGAGAGAGAGAGAGCGAGAGAGAGAGCGAGAGAGAGAACCCCCTGTGTTAGCCGATGTCAAGCGAGGAAATAAGATAAGGTTCCCTCCCCTCCCCCGCCTGTCTTTTGCCCAATTCGCGAATTCTTTTTAGTCACACTTGATTGTAACAGTGTGTTTGGCAGAGGACAATAGACTGACGCGCAGAGGCGAGCCTGAAACCGTTGCTAGTGCTGCTGCCGCTGTGCTTGTTGCGACGGCTGCCTCTGGTTCACGAGGGCATCGGCGCCAGCCACGCAATCCTCCTTGCCAGTTGTGAATGAGGCAATCTCCCATCTCCCTGCAGCCTGACCAGTGAGTGACGAGGAGCATCCCCCAAACGAGACACGGCAGAGAGCAGAGAGCAGCAGCTGCTGCTGCGCGGAATGGGTTCGGGGATTAGCAAGCAGGCTTGACAAATGCCACTTGTGCCAGCAATGCCGAGCAAATGTGCGCACGCGCGCCACACTTTGTAGACAAATCCCAAAACCTCTCCCTCTCTCCCTCCCTCCCTCTAATAAAGCAGGACTTGTGATCCAACAGCTTCTGCCAAGCTCTGCATACTGATTGTTTCGGCGCTTTTCATGAAAAGAGGCCGTGCTTCCCCTCGCCAACAAGTTTGGCCAGCCAACACCCAACACGCTGCTGGTACGCCCCGGCAGGCAGGAGGAAACCCTGAAATAAAAGGATCAACGAAACATGGCCTGATGTCTTGTTTCTATTTTCGCCGCTCTTCTTCCTTTTTTCTTTTTCTCGATACCTTGGCTGCATCGACCCTTGTCACACCCTAACACTCCCCCTCTTTAGCAGTCGAAATAGGAAGCTGCCTTGGCCACGTATCGCAGGGGTATGCTTAACGTTGGTTGTCGATGTCGAGTCTTGCGCTCCGCCAAACGAGCAAGGGGGGAGATGAGGGACAAGTTTTGGCTCCAAATCGTCCCTTTTTCGACCACCATGGCATGGCAATCATGGTGGCCAGTGCCTGTTGCATCTTTTTTTTTTCTCGTCATGGACACACCCTAGCCGCATGAACAGCATCCTTCATGCGTCCTCGCAAGGTTAGGTAGGGAATGAATGCCTGCCCTGCTTGGTAAGCATGCCAGAAATCGCCAAGCCGTAATTCGTGTCTATTGCTGATAGAGTCAGTGGCTCCTTGTCGCGACGATCAGCACCTCTCAGCTGCCGTCCTGTCCTGTCATGTCCTGTCCTGTCCTGTCCTGTCCTGTTCTGTCCTGTCCTTTGCACGTTTTGTATTGTTTCGCACTTGTTTTGGCTTGCAAGTGTGCGCATGGTTACGGGTGCGTGGCCAGTTGGTTTGGCGTCAAGGTCTCATCGAGGCAATAACCCGAGACCTTGTCCTTGCTTGGATGTCTCGCTCACAAGGCTGCAAGGCAGAGCAGGTCCGCAAGTTGCGACTGCGACTCCGACTGCTGCAAGTGCGTACGTACGAGGCGGCAATGCAAGTCGTTTTTGTCTAGTTGGCGGCGTGAATTGTGGCGTTAATAGCCCGAGTTGTCCCTGTTTTCCCCTCAGCCAGCGGTGGCGGCGGTCGGTGGTGGTTGCGAGTCGCGCCGTTTCGCACTGGTGAAAATGCATGCATGGGCTGCGGATGAATTCGTTAGTAGCTATCTATACTCCGTACCAAGCGATAATAAAGATGTCATGCCAGGAACTAATAAGGTTAATCAAGACGGAATACTACCTTTACCTTGCACTATGCATGGTCGCTGGGCTTTCTCTTTCTGCCTCGACTGACACTGACGCCCTGCAATGTCGGGCCGGCACGGCAGACAGACAATTCAAGCCATGAGCTCCCAAGTGGCATTCAATCGCCCGCGGTTTTTCCGGAACAGATGGACGCTTGCATAGGAAAATGGGTGCAAATGGGGCCCTTATCGTCAACCTGTGGAAATTTGCGTCAGATTCTTAGATGACGAGATTACCCGAAAACAAGAATTAGCGCGTGCGCTGCCTGAACCCGGCGTCTGGTTGATCGCGTCTTGTCCGCCTTGTCCGTCTTGTCATCAGTGCAGGGTGCAGTGCTGCAGTTGCTGGCTGCAGTGTCTTGTCTTGTGTCGTGTGTCGTGTGTCGTGTGTCGTCGTCACCGCCGCCGCCGCCGCCGCCGCCGCCTCCCGTCATCCATTTCATCTTGCAGAATGACAATCTGCACAGATTCATCTGTAGCCAGACAACCCAAGTGAATGAAGCAGGTCTTACACACAAAAAACCTTATTGCAAGGGGTCCCTGGTCGGCTTCCCCGCACCCGCGCCGCACTGGCTGCGACACAGTTATTAGCAGCTATTCACTAGTGACTGATACTGATACTGTCCCTACCTCCAGCGCAAAGACAATTGGTTACAGCGCAGACGACTAGTTAGTTAATGCTGGTCGCTGATTGCTGATTGCTGATTGCTGACAGCTGACTCGACCGTTGGACCCATCTGCTTTGTAGCGGTCGACAATCAAGTTTCGGCATCGTTCTTTGTCTTCTGTCTTGTGCTCTCGGTTTTCCGAGGGCCATCCCATCTATCCATCAGCCATCCCAATGCAAAAAGTCAAGGCGACGTCGTGGCTCTCTGCCACTGATTCCACCCTGGTGTCCAGTCCAGCAACAGTCACGCAAAGGTAATTTTCGCCACCATCCAAGACAGACCTAGGGCCGTCTCGGTGCTATTCATAGACAAAGAGCTGCAGGTCTCGCCTTGACTGGGCCAGTGCTTCCCTGCGAGCAAGGAGCAAGGGCATCATGCATCTGCATCTGCGTCTGCTTCTGCTTCTGCTTCTGCTTCTGCCATGCGTCACTGTCTTCCCCCCCACTGCCCACTGTCGGAAGTGGGAGCTGACCGACGGCGGACTGTGATCGAGTCGGCAACTTGTCCATGCACGCTGTTGCCCTCTGGCCTCTGCCGCCTCCTCCTCCTTGCCGCTTATCCATTCGCCGCTCATCCATTCATGCGTCCCGTCTCCCGCCCACCAGCGGATCCGGATCATAACTGGCTTGGCTTCCTCCTCTCACGCAGGCATATGGGGCGGCGCCACAACGCCGAAGCGGCTTGCCCCAAGTCCATCCACGCACACACAAAATCGCTGCCTCATTGCGTCTTCCATCATCTCGTCTGTATGCCCAGTAATACTGCTCGACAGCCTGAGTCGTGTATCCTTCCCGCCCCACCCTCGCACCAATTTTTTTTTTCCTTTTCCCTTCGACGCCGTAATAGGTTGTTCTCTGTGGCGGTGGCATGACCTACCGAAGCCAAAGCCTAGGTACGTGGTCAGGGTGCTCCCGAAAAGCCGCCAGAGGCAATGAGGGTGTGAGAGACGGTGAGAGAGGGAAAGAGAGAGAGAGAAAGTGTGTGTGTGTGTGTGTGTGTGCCTGTTTTCGCATCTCTTGGGCTATTCGCCATTCGGTACCTTGTATAAGTAGTCAGTAGGTAGCTCGCCCTTCTCCTCTGCTAGGTAGCCAAGGGCGGCGCCAACGAGGACCGGTGTCCGCGAGAGCCAGTGACGAGCACCGCAATTCGTCGTAGTGACCGACCAGTAACATCGGCAGCGAGAGCATTTGCCATTGCCCACATGGTTACTAGGCCGTGTCCGCTTCAGCTTCGCTGCGTACCCACAGGACCAGTGTCCGCCCTGCAGTCCCCCAGGATCTTGGATCTTGCCTGGATTCGGGGTCGAGAGGTTGGCTAGGCCGCCGCCTGCCTGTCGAATTGTCCCACGGTGCACGAGGACACCGCGGAAACTGACGTCGCGCGTCGCAGGTCGCAGGCTCGACTGCTGCAGCATCCTGGGTCTTTCTTTGCAGGGGAAAAAACAGGTCTGCCGTCATGTCATAACGAGCGAGGCGCACCATCGGACCCTCCGGTCGCCAGAGGCTGATGTTACCACTCCTTTGCGTCCTTGTTTGGATGGTGGCGCTCGCTGGCTCCTCACACCAAGGTTTGTCCGTTCGTCTGTCCTGTCCAGCGAAAGGCGAGGGCGGCGACGACGACGCCACGCCACAAGACACACACACACACACACACACACACACACACACAGGCCACCAGCTCGCTCACCGTCCAACCAAACCACCCATCCACTAGAACGCGCCAAAGGATGGCCGGCTTCTCGAAGTGCTTGCTTTGCTGGTGGAGTGTCGTGTTGGGGACGAGGCTCAGGAGTCCCAGCTGCAGCCAGCTGTGCCCTCCCCCGGAAGGTCTTGGATGCGGGATCGAACCAGGGGCCAGTATCAGCGTCCGTTGATTGGCCCCTTCTGCCCGTCGCCGGTGGCTTGACTCTTTTTCACCTTCTCTTTCAGGCCGATGGTGGCATTTCCCTCACATGCTGCTTCCCCCTAACAAGCCAAGCCCTCTCACACAATGGCTCGCTCGTCATGACTGGCAGCCCTACTCCAATTTCCCCAGTCTGATGGATTTGTTGCGTTAGTTGGTCTCTGCACTGCAGTGCTTGCTGCAATCGCCATTTCCCCCAGGCTCGCCTCAGGTTACATCCATTATCCATTCCCCTCTCCCACCCAGTCTCCGTCGACTTTCCTCTCCACTCCCTGCTGCTCTGCTCTGCTTCTTATCTGACTCTCTCGACGCCAGCTAACTGGTGAGGTATAACGGCGCCTCGATTTGAGCGCTTTATTGTCCCTTTTTCAAATCCAAAGCGCCCTTTTTTTTTTTAATGATAGCCACCGGCCTTGCTTGCCTGTCCATTTTCAGATACCGTGTTTGCTGCGCCACCGCACCCTAAGCACGACCGGCTCACACAGCTTTGCTTTCTCATCCACGGGTCGGACCAATCTCACAATTACCACTTCCGCTACGCCTTATCACAGTCGTCGCTCCATCCTGACTTCCCTGTTACTGTATGGTATCCGTTTGAAGATACCGTTCACCATTCAGCCGTCGTCCGACCTTTCCTCGTCTCGAACAGACATCGCTGCCGTACAACTAGCATGGGCGACGCCGTTGGCCCTCTCCACCTCTGCCGCTGACCTCTGTCGGTTTTCTTTTTTTCTTCTCGCTCTTTTTTGGCTCGCCGCCTCGCAAGGGATGCCTTTACATCTCGAGAATTAACGGTATCGGCCACGGCTAATAAATCGCCTGACCTAAATCGCCAGCCACGCTGCCTGCCGAGCCTGGGTCGTCGTGATCCCGGTGCCGAGGCAGAACCACCATGTTTGACCATGAATCGGACAAAGCTCGGGCGTCTGGCTTCGCGCTTGACGCCTATGGTAATATGAATAATATGAACCAACACACATATTTTCACTCGGGAGATGGCTTCGGCTCCGTCGCTCCGTCGCAGCTTGCCAGGTTGCCGGACGATATGCATTGCATGGATTCGCACGCCATGGAATGGACGCCCACACCGACCGGCCACGGCTCTCATTTTCGCAACCAAAACACCTTCAACGACCAGGAGGACTTGATCGACTTTGACGAAGTCAGCACTTCACAGCCAGAAGCGAGCGGTGTAGGACGCCTCGTCGCACAGTTCGAGCACCGTGACTACGTGCCGCCTCTGCCGCCCAGGCCCATCATCAACACCGCCCCCAGTCCTGCAGAAACAGACCCTTCGTTGACAAACTCATCATACTCCTCATACTTTAGTAGTCTTGCCAGTACTGCACATGCCAATCAAGCACCGAGCCCTGTCGGCAGCCCTGTCGAGTCACAATATGGCTCTTTCGGCGACGTTCTCTCACGGATCACAAGCCCACCTGATCTTAGCAACATGGGCCCTGGATCGCCGCTGATTGGCTTTGAAGCATTTCCAAATGTGCGGATCGCGAGTCCTCATATCAGTGCCGTTCGACCCCACGTTGCTCCCGGCTTTTCACGCTTTCAGGAGGAGAGAACACGCACCTCTGTTGGTGGAGAGCCGAAAAGTCTACCGAACAACCAGAGCATAGATGCCGATTCGCACATGTTGAGTGACGTCGAGAGGAACATCCTGACCTTCCTGAAGCCAGACATGGACACGAATACCCGCCAACAGAGTATGCAACCAACACGGCAAGATCCTCAACAAATGCTGCATGGCAATACGCAGATGCCCCATCATGTGAATTTCGCGGCGACACACCAAGGGAGTCAACAGTTGAATCGGCAATTAAGCCATCGACAACATGTTTCAACGCCTCAGCCGCCTCCATCAAACCAGTCCCGGCCACCGATGCAACCGTCTCAACCATTCCAAGCAAACCAACCCACACAACAGACTCAAACGGCACATTCGAGCCAAACCAGTCAGCCGATCGAGTCAATGCAGCAGCTTCCCGGTCAGCTTAGTAGGCAGGATAGCCAGTCAATCCAGCCACGGCAGATCCCCTTTTCAAGCGCGTTTGGGAGCGCAGCCACCCCAGGAACACCTGGCTTTTCGATCTGGCGCCCCCCTTCGTCTCCTGGCATCAAACAAGAGCCCTCCCCCGACAGTCCTTCCATCTTCTCCAGAAGTTCATTCGAAAAGCCGCCCGTGCCTCCCAAGCCCAAGCCGATTCAGGAAACACATCAGATTACCTTGGATTTCAACGCTGCTGCCAAAGGGAAAGGGAAAGCTCCTGTCAAACCACCGAAACCTCCCAAGCCTCTTCGCTCAAAACTGCAACTATCGCCACAGCCTCAACATGACACCGGAATTCCCGGTGCCAATCCTAGCAGCGGACAAGCAGCGCAAACTCCGGCGACCCCGGCGACCCCGGCAACTCCTTCGACAACCACCGATATTACCTCGCCAGGGCCTTCGGTAAGATAGCCGATGAACAATATCCATTAATGATTGCTAACTTGGGCTTAGGCATTGCGACAGGCAGTATCAGCGCTCCGAGGCCATGGTCTGCGTCCGGGCAGAGAATTAGTCCCTGCAGAAGTTTGGGAGCACCACAAACCGACCATCCGCTCGCTATATTTGGATGATCGTAAACCTCTGAAAGAAGTTATGGGCATTATGGCGGAGAAGTACAACTTCCAAGCCACGTAAGTTAGGACCAAAATGCGGCAAGTCTTTGGCTAATATGTTAGGGTAGACCAAAAATGTACAAGACAAGATTTTCGCAATGGGGATTTGCCAAGAATAATACTGAAGACGAAGTAAAGAGGCTCTTGGGGATGAAGTTCCAACGCGATGCTGAAGGCAAGATTTCCGAATTCGTCCGCAACGGTCGGGTAGTGAACCTCGGCACATATCTCAAGCGCAAGGGCGTCACAGAGTACGACCTCGTCGATTTCGAGCAGCCTGTCGATTTGCCCGCACACATTCGGTGTCGAACACCTACACCGCCGCCACCTCCCATCTACTTCCACACACCGGAATTGATCCGAGCTCAGGAGGTCCTTGTCAGCAATATTCGGAAAGCGTTGCTCCAATGCCGCCAATTTGAGACTGAAGTCGGCACACAGGTCGGCTGGACAGTGGTTCAAACGTGGGGTGCGTGGTCTTCCGAAATTCTTCTCGAGGCCAACTTCTTCTTCGAGGCTTTGGATACCGATACTGGTGGCCAGTGTCTCATGCGGGCGTTTAAGCAGCTGGAGGAAGACCTGAAAACCCTGTCACCCTTGGGAATATTTGAGCTGTTGACCGGCATGGCAAATCGCGACCTAGGCCTCGTCTCATCACTCTGCAAGTATCTTGCTGCACATTCGACGACCAATTTGGATCGCAACCACCCACTGCGACTCATCTTCAATTGCTTGTACGAGGTACAGCAAAATCATGGCGCTGCCATCTTGTCTGAGCTTCTCTGGGGCTGCTCTCCGCTCTTTGCCAACGAGCTAGAAGCAATATATGGAAGAAGGCATCCATATGTTGTCCGGGCTTGGCTCGACCTTGCCTACTTCAACAACCACGTCAACTTCGACCGTCTTCAGAAGATTGCTGTCGAACTCCGTGTTGTGCAAAAGCAGTTGGAGCAGAAGAATGGCGAAACGGATGCCGAAGTATTGATTGTTCGATACGCTCTGTTACAGCTGATGTATGCAACGGAGCCCAATGCGGACAACACCAAGCACGCCACCACCGAGCTCTGGGCAACACTCAAGAGCATGAAGGTCCTGTGCAGAATACGCGACACAAGGTCAAACGCATACTGCTACCACAGCCCTGTGCGACTGAGTCCATGGACGAAGCGCTGCCGACGGCGCTACGATGCAGCCATGGCTATTTTCGAAGACCATCTTGGTGTCAAGCTGCACCCATACTTTGAAGAGGACCTCCATACCTCGCTGCACGAGTTGGAGTCGTCCGATTCTTGGGTCACAGGGCTTGAGCTGTCCGGGGGCGGCAGTCGACTGGGCTACATCTGAGCCGGTTCTTGGACCCTCAAACTCCGCCTCCTGACACCTTGGGCGGTATTATATAAACAAAAAGTGCCGCTCTCTGCCTGGCTACGTTATAGCCGGAAATACATGTGGGCGGACGGTATGACGAATGCACGACTTCCACGACGCTCAACATCAATCGAATCTTATGCTTGCTACAAGCATCTTCTCGTTGGTCTTGTCGTTTGAGGCGAGCTGTTAATCATCTTGCGCGTGTGCTGGATCTTGAAGCTTCCTTATTTTCTTCTGTCTTATTCGTTTGCGCCGGCCGGGGAGTTTCTGAATATACATAGGATCGGAGCAAACGCCACAACTTGGCGGTCTTGCTCGTTCTCTTACTGTACCATTAGTTTTAGCACTTGATCGAGAGGGGTTTGGGACGAGAAACGATACCAACTTGGCAGTGGGCCGGTTTTATGAGCGATGGTCTTTGTTTCCAATATCATTATTATTTCTGTAGGAAAGAGGATGGCTGGCACGCGCCGCCAGACTCTACCCTGGGGCGTTTGCAAGAAGGATGAAGTCAATGAAAACATCACGAGGTTTTGCTTTGCTCTTTTCGTTTGATGCAAAAGTGGCGACGGCTGGCTGACAGCTGGCAAATTGTTGGGTGGCACCTGCCAGCGTTCGCACACAATACCTACCTTAGTAGCACCACGTGTCGAGATTGCTTCACGAGATATCAATAACACAAAATGGACGCAAAAATCGCCTGCATTCAGCCTTGATAATTATTCTTCGCTCTGCTTCATCACCGATGCTATCGGTCGTCTTTCATGAGTTGCGGCGCTAGACACGATATCTGGTGGTGGAGTGCCGACCGCCAATTTTTGACGTGCAATTTCAACTCCTTTCCAGCATTGCGATGATGTTGGCCACACATTCATGCCGTTTTCTTCCCAGAATAACAGGAGAAACATGCAAACGGTTTTCCTCATCATATAGAACAGTCAAAGGTTTGTCTTGCTCCTACATTCTCCCGACAGTCGCTGATCGGAAGCTAGAGTTCGACGTGCTCTTTCTGCGCCAGCAAGGCGTCAAGTTCCCAAAATGGCACCTCACGGCGCCCATCAGACATGACACCCGCGTCAAACTATCTTATGGCGCCTCGGTCGCCGCGTCCGATCTGATTGGCAAGCAGATCCTGGAGCGCACCGTCGACGATCAGGGCAACGCCGTCGCCATCCATGAGCCCACCCTGGCCAGCTACATTGTCAACAGCGTCCGCTCCGCCACGCCTGTGCGTCCTTGCATCCCAAAGCACCCCATGTTACCACTCATGGGCCGTTCATTGGCCAAAGACTGACTGTCCCGTTCTGTTAGATATATCCCAGCGACGCGGAGACAATCGTATCTCTGCTGGAGCTCAACCCGACGCGCCCGGGTGAGGAGGACGACGACGACCACGGCCCCGACAAGGACGGCGCGCCCTTTGAAGTGTTCGAGGCCGGCACCGGCATGGGCAGTCTCAGTCTGCACATCGCCCGTGCCCTGCACGCCGCCAACCCGCCCGTCCCTGCGGACCTGCGCCGCGCCCTCCGCAGCAGCCCGCTCGCGCGCAACGTCGTCGCCGCCGGCAACGTCCTCGAACTGCCCGCCGCGGACGCCGCCTCGCTCGCCGCCTACCAGGCCTCGCGCTGCGCCGTGCTGCATACGCTCGACCGCAGCGGCAAGCACACGCGCGCCGCCTACAAGCTCGTCCGCCACTTCCGCCGCGCCCAGTACCTCGCCGACATGGACTTCCACGTCGGCACCGTCGACGACTACCTCGCCGCCCGCCTCGCCGCCTCGGGCGGCCGTCCCGTCTTCGCCCGCGCCGTCCTCGACCTCCCCGCCGCCCACCGCCACGGTGCCGACCGCCTCATCCGCGCGCTGCACCCCAACGCCGTCCTCGTCCTCTTCAACCCGTCCATCAGCCAAATCGCCGAGTTCCAGTCCTGGGCCCTCGCCACCCGCGCCCCGCTCCGGCTCGAGAAGGTCCTCGAGTTGCCCACCACCTCCACCGCCGACGGCGTCCGCGACGGCGGCTGCGGCGGCAGGCACTGGGACGTCAAGATTGTCAGGCCGAAACCAGCACCGAGCGAGAACGGCGCGCAGGGCGCATGCGACTCGGAGGAGCAGGAGCGGGTCGTCGTCATGCGACCCAAGGTCGGCGGGCGCGTTGCTGGCGGCGGCTTCATCGCCGTGTACCGCAAGTGGCCCGACGGAGTGAACGACCAACAGCCCGAGGAACCCGACGTGGACGCAGAAGAATAACATGCAGAGCTAAGCTTTGGATATAACTTGTACAATTTGTAGCCAATACTTTCATGTCGTGCTTACGGACACATCGCCACAACGTTGTACGATAGAGTAGAACAGGAAACACTTGTCAATTATGAATAACCCGCCTGCTAATTATGCCAACGCAGCCCAAGTAACCAAGTAGTGTGATGGGGGTATCTATATGCATATACGCAAAAAATAACCCAAAATCGTCCAAAAATAAAATTGTCCCCTTTTTTTTTTCATAAAGCCACTCCGTTTCATGCCCATCATGACGACGTGAATCCCCCGGTGTGTATGATACCCCACCGCCCAACCAAACCAACATGCGACAGCACAGGCCAGACCAAGAAAAAAAAAAGGGTTCGATAAAAAAACAAAAAAAGCAGAAGAAGAGCAAAAATCATACAATGTCCAGCACTGCTTCGAAAGTTGGCCGCGAGGCTAATCCAAGAGAAGAACGCCAGATCGATCGCGGGTTTCACCGGATCTGATGTGCTCAAACTAAACTGGGACCTCGGAGAGAGATTGGAAAGAAGGATAGAAATTGACAAGGAAAAGAAGACATGCAGAGTGACTTTTTCCTCGTTCGGGCGCGAGCCCTTCCCCGTGTTGAGCGTGTAATTTGGCAGCGGCTGTGACCGCCAAATCTGGTGTTTTGTAAACCAAAAAAAAAAAAAAATGTCGCCGCCATTGGCTGTGATGAGACCCAATGGAATAGCTTGCGCTTCTCATGCGACACGTTTCTAAAGAGTGAAAACAGTAGAAACAGAGAAATCGAGAAAGTATGCAAATCGAGGAGCTTGGCTACAGGCTAGCCACTCGGTCCGGTGCACGAGCGCAGCAGACAGTGAGCTTCAAGCTTGTACCCATTTCACGACACTCATTCAGGAGCGCCTTGTCGTCCCAGATACTGTTGCGGCCCTCCTTGACACCAGCTGCATGCTCGTAGCAGCGTGTGTACCACCATCGGCCAACGCGCGTCACCATCTTGGTGATATTGGCATCCGCCGCCGGGCCGTTCTCCCTCATCATGTCCGAGAGGCTCGGCGGCGGCTGCGGTTGAGGTTTCCTTCCTGAGCCGACACTACTCCGCGGCTGGACGATGCAGCTCGCCACAGGCACGCCTACTTTGGCGGCCCGGATACTCGAGAAACCGCCCCCGCCTAGCAGCTTGACCACAATGTCGGCAGCAGATCCCAGGCTTGTGTCAGGGGATTGTTCGTGGATCACCTCCTTCAACTGCCGCATGGTGCGGCGGCCCCGGTTTCCCATGTTGTTCAGGTCCAGGTCGAGAATAGCAAGCTCAAGATACCCTCCTGCCTTCAGCACACGTCGGGATTCTGCAATGATGTTGCGATAGTGAGACTCTGGCGCGGCAACCGGGAAGCGGTACACGACAGAGTCAAAGCTCTGAGGGGCAAAGGGAAACTTGGCCAGGTGATCCAGATACTGGACTTGGTGGTGGTTCGGCGGGCTGAGGAGAGCGTTTGAGTCTCCCTTCTTGGCAGTATCATCCAGTGGCGCCCGTGGGGAGAGGTTATAGAAATTAGCCTTGGGGTATGTCTCGGCCACGTAAAAGGACCAATCATCGTTTCCAAGCCCATCAATTACCAAGATGGAGTGGCGGGATACGATAGATGACGAGTCTAACTTGTCAGCAATCAACTCATGACGAATGTCACTAAACAGGACATGTCCAAACGTAAGCCATTTGCTGACAGTCATGGAGCCAACACGTAGGTTGACTTGAGCCAAAGGGGAGCTGTAGTCGAAGGAGCTGGAGCTGCTGCCCGAGCACCGAGTCTTGGAGGAAGCGGAGCTATGTCTTCGCGATCCATTCTCTTCGACGCTGTTTTGGTTCATCCGGAGGCTGTCATCACCGGCACCAATGGAGGGGTGGTGTGGCTGAAATGCCGCTTTGAGTCTTTCAGTCATGTCGGCGCTGCAGTAGCTTGAGCGTGACGTGTTGGACAGCCTAGAATGATTTTTCTCAGCTACAACAGACGAATCCGCCGGCAGTGATTTCCCGAACTTCTGCTGGTATGGTTCCAGGTGGAACGGGATGCCTTTGGAAGATGTGGTTGATCGCCGAAGGCGGTCCGAATCATCTCCCAAAAGATCATTGTATTCATCCCAGATTTCGTCTTCAGCCGGTGGATCATCCGGTCTAGGTATGACTGCTGTAGCACCAGCATAGGCACAGAATCCAGAAGAACTAGAGCTTGTGCAGGCCGTTCCAACAGAGAACTTTCTTGGCGAAAATGACAAGAACTCTTTGTGCGAGGCGTCGCCAATGATATCACTGTTGTATGGAATGTCTGGGGAGGCAGTCACAGCTGTGGTGCTTCCAACTGTTAACTCATCAGGGAATGTTCCAGCGAGCATGAGATATTGCGAGTTGTCGCCTTGCGCAACTGACTGTGGTTCACTTGACTCTGAACGGCTAGGTTGCGGCTGTGGCAGTTGTAAGCTTGCCCTGAATGGCCGGGAAAAGCTCCTAGGAGAAGCAGGATTGTGATATCGAGTGGCAACCTTTGGAATGCGCCCAACTTGCTGTAGTCGACTTGGTCGGCGCAGTGGCCTTGGTATAGCTTGTTGATGGACCAAGAGCGGCGCCGGAGGGTTGGCGGCCATAGTACTGTCAATAGCGGGCGATGGACGTTGAATCTCAAATGACGTAGCTGCCGGACGCTGTGGAAGAACATTCGCTGCAAACAAAACGTCGCGGACTTTGGCATCGTCAGTATCTCCATGCTCAGAGGGATCCATAATGGCATAGAATGGCACGGGGCGTTTGTTGACTTCCACTGTCGTAACAGTAGCAGAAACGGTAGCATTTATCGCTTTCTCAGGCTCTGACGCATTCTTAGTCCGTCCAAAGAAGTTCCACTTTCGCGGCGAGCGTTGCTTCTTCTTCAGCTTGCGCGAAGCTTGTTGTGAGACGGCCGAGTCCTGGGACTGATCTCGGTGAAGCTCCAGATGAGAGTCATCTGTAAACACACTGGTATCAATGCTTGTGAGAGGTGAGCCGAATGGACCTGTTGTATTGATTGGCTGCGGAAGACGTAGAGGGCTATCCGGCGCAGTTTGCAGTCTCTGGACAGATCGGCGAAGAGCTAAGGCCGGTCGTTCGGCCCCGTCTTCCGAATCACTGCTGTTACATGAATTCTTTCCCCTATACGGCAATAGAGACGGTTGAAGAATACTCGACTGTGCGCTGCTCTGCGTGCTGAATGGTTGGCTCGTATCTTTCCCCTTGGGCGATGACTCGAGGCTCTTGTTCATGTTCTCCACCACTTCGCCACCTGAGATAATGACAGGACTCATGCGGCTGGCTAGGAAAGAGTCGTCGCTTGCAAGATTCTCTTGAGATGTTTGCGGTCCGGCGTGGTTATACGTGTGAGTCGCGCCACCACTTCGGCGACGCACCGCCCCGACCTTGCCATATCCTTCGTGGCCTGTACCTGCCGCCGGACCTTTTCTTGCAAGCTTTTGCGTGTCTCGTTTTTCTTCCAGATCTTCACTCGCTTTTCTGCGCCCAAAAAAGTTGAAGCGGCTGGCTGACAATGATTTGGCGCTCGAAGTCGACTTTGCGGTTTGTGGTCTGGAAAATGCCGGGGCTTCCTTCGAGACGAAAGCACCGCCCGGGTCAGCTGAAAGTTGAGATATCGATGAATTCTTCGACGACTTTGCCGGTGATGATGACTTGCGGGAATGGCTGGTCGAGGCACTGCCCCTTCTATCACCCAAGCCAGCTCTATTGCCACGGAGATTGCTTTGAATAACAGGGATGGGGTCGAACAATTGTGACTTCAAGTCCGGGGTTCCTCTCCGACTTGGGCGAAGCGGTATAGGCGGTCGTTGCGGGGACGAGCTCGCAGTCTTTGGTTTGGTTTTGACCTCATGTGTCTTCTCGTCCTCTGCTGTTGTATTCTCCTTCGTTTTGCGAAACCTTTGAGACGATTTCCTGGGTGGTGGGCTTGGGGGCGCCGCCGCAACCCTTCCGGAACGCTTTCGTGGTATGCTCTGGCCCCCTTCCCTAACTGTTGAGCCTGATGAGGAGGAGGTAACCGACTCACGAACGGCATCTAGACCCCGAGGCTCCGTAGCAATTGTGTCGGTGTCTTGGGAGATGCTACCGGCCCGTCGACGGGTAACCGGGGGCCTAGAGTGTGCTGGGCTTGTTTGTTTTGGCTTTGTATACCAGAGGGGACGACTAGGTACAGTCAAGCCCGGTGATTGTGACGAGATCGATGTTGGTGTCGTGTCGCGGCTGTAAGGACCGGGTCCCGGAGATGCGGAGAACTTAGTCGAGGGGCTTGCACTGGCCATGCTCAACTGTGAGCTGCTTCCCGAAAATACTGCACTACCAGGCGTAGGAGGCGGTAGGTCATGCGTGGACAGTTTATACAACGCATCGGTCGAGAGCTTGCGGGAAACCAGGGAAGGCTGCTGATGTTCATGATTGCGATAACGATCCAGCTCAGGGTAAATGAACGGAGGCTTTGCAGCGGTCAAGCCTGATTCTTGTGTCTTGATCGGGGCTAGAACATCTGGTTTTGCTGATTGTGAACCTATGTCGAGATAAATATCAAACGCCTTATCGATCGATGCCATTGACCGTCTTTTTGGGGATGCGGAAACACGGCGGTTGTCGTCGAGAGTTGTTGCGTTGCGAGAAGTAGTTGACCTTGGTTTACTGTACTGCTCTCCAAGACTCTTCAGGCTGCTTTCGTAAGAGACCCCGGAGGAGGAGGAATCGAGGCTGCCTTGGGTGCGACTTCGTGACGAGGCGGAGCCGGAAACACTTATGGAGGGCATTCGTCTGGGTTCATGGTATTGCGGGGGGGATGTCGGAACGGGCAGGCCTGATTCAAATCTTGCTGCTGTGCGTGCTGACCTGCTGGGGATTCTTGAATGATGCAACCTAGGTGGCTCAGGCTTTGACGAAAGTGCGTCCGGTGTCGTATTAGAGTTGGCAGGCCGAGACAGGCCTCCTGCAGTGGGAGCCTGCACCCTCCTTGGTCGAACGCCATCGGATGGATTTGCAGGCAATCCGTATCCCCCAAACTCTCGCTTGAGGGATGCCATGGCGGTGGTGCATGAAGCGGGTGACTTCTAGCAGATTTGACTCATAGTATGCGACAGCCTGTTTTACGACGGTGCGTGGGTGGTGGGACAACAGTCGAGGAACCAATAAATTCCCAATGGCCCCGTGTAAGAAAAATAGAGAGGTGATTTCGCTTTCCGAAAGGCGGGCTGTTGACAGAGGTTGGCTTGTTGGCCAACTGATATGTTGCGAAAAGATGAGTAGCCCCAAGATTTGGTAAGAGATCCGTGGAATGCCGCCCGCAGCTGTTCAAGGGTGTACTATAGACACAGAATGTAGAGAAAGGCTGAAAACAAGGCCAAGTCGGGTTGAAATGAACTGGCACACCAATATAAATAAATACCAAGTAAAGCAATGTCCAACCAAGGTGGAGGGGAAATCGGCGGCGCGAGGCCGTTATGAGTGGTAGGTGGTGGGGAGAGAAAATCAACAGGTGTGCGGATGCGGGTAAGCTGACGGGGGGCCAGGGACTGCTAAAAACTGCTCTTTTCGCGCTGCGAGTCAAGTCCAAGCAGGAGAGAAGAAATAATAAGGGTATCAAAAAGGAACCGGATAGTGTGAGTGATGGATACGAAGTAGGGCGGGGGCTATTAATGACGGGAATAAGGCGAGGATAGGCAGGTAGTGGCCCGGTTATAGAATAGAACAGCAGCACACAGAAGCTTTGCCTCGAGCTGATCCGTTCAAACCATTGAGCACCAGATGTGATGGTAAGAGCACGATAATGAGAGAAGCAAGAAAGGAAAGGGGAGATGGCTCCGAGATATCAAGGTGGTGTGGCGACCGGAATGGCCATGGTATTTGTTAGACGAGCAACAAGGCCTGCAGTAAAACAATGATGGATGGATGGATGGATGGACACGACTGCAAGCTCTGTCTGGTCTGCATGCGCTACTTGCAGCACATGTCCAGAGGCGTGCAGAACATGAGCAAGTCAGTCCTCCAGGCAAGACCTTGTCAACCCTGGCTACATATCCCCAGGCGAAGCCTACCCCTCTCTCCTTGGCTGGAGTCGCCGAACGCCAAAAAGGACCAGAATGCCAACTTGGGTATAGTATGAACAGTATGAGCAGTATGAATGAGCAAGCGATAACCTGTTGTTATTAGTTAGAAAAATCTCGTTGGGTGGACGCGGCGGGCCTCCAAGCAGCCACTTACCAGTATTCAACAGGCGAACTGCGCCGTGATGCAAGTGGAATCCATCCTGTCCATCGACCTGCATGGGCAACTCCGTCCTATGGGAGGGCGACGGTTCCGGGATAGCGCTGTAATTGGGCATCAAGACGGTACGCCCCCCGCCCCCTGGTGATAGACACGGAGCGGGCCATTGTCGACCTGGTTTATCCTCTATGTGCTGAAAGGTGATGAGCCCGCGAGCACTTAAATGATATGCGGTGCAGACGGTGGGCCGTGGAACGTGGAATGAGGCAGGTTGAGCAGTGTGGCACGCGCTGCCAAGTTAAACCTCTCTCTTATTACTATCAGAATCCACGGCGGCTGTTTGTGGTTCCTGGCACACGGCAGGGAAGGAATGGCCCGGCGGGCTGGCCCAGAACCTTAGTCCAGTATTCGCAGGGTCTGCCATGTCAGTACTAAAGAAGCCCCAGAGGTGGTGGTGGCCGATGGCGCCTATGTAGGATGTCGCCAGTAACTAATAAGTTGTGTCGTCGTGTGGGTATCGTCTCCAGGGCCGGCGGCGCGATGATGGCTGTTATTATTAGCTAGCCGCTAAAAGAAATCTCCTGGAGGGTCATTGGCCTCTGGTTCCATCGTTCTCGAGTCTTGGTCAAGTCTCTTGAGCATGAAAAGGCGCCTATCTTTCTTCCATGACTTCATGAGCAGCCTCGCGCTTGAAAGGACCGACTGACTGATCTGCCGCTCGCGGGCTCGACGGCTTTGAGATGCACAGAACGGCTGACAAGACTTTGCGTCTAGGACATGTCTCACTGAGTCGTCTCCGACAGGACGGATCTGGGACGAGAACTGGGGAATGGTGCAGCAGTTGGCAACGCCTAGGAAAATAGCGGCGCCACAAAGTCTCCGCCGCGCCGCCCGCCAACCGTTGTTGAGGAGGTGAGCCAAGTACAATGGCATTCAAGTCTGGAAGCTTGCCGCCGCCATCAACGAGTTAGTGCGGCACTAACTGACGGAAGCCAATGGCCCTGTTGACCGGTCGGGGCCCCGAGCGGCACGAGTTTCTCAGTAAATCGGCTGATATGTAGAGTAATCGAGGACGGGCGCGCAATGCAGCCAGCTAATCCGTAATCCGTAATTGCAAGGAGCCTCGAGACATGCTGTGTCCTGTTAGCGCAACATGGCTTCGAAATATCCCTGGGTGTATCCGTACAGGTAGGTGCACAGAGATGGCCGAAGACGGCCAACGACAGGACAGGGGGACAGACAGACTGGCGATTGGCGCCCAGCATCCTTCAGCTCAGGGTCAGCACCCACCAGAAATGGACATGTAAGTGATCGTCGTGTGCTTCCAGTATTGACCTGCATGGCCCGCACGATGCCCTCTTTAGATTAACCGTCTCCGCCCCGACATCGACCCGTAGGGAGGAAAAGATAGGAATCGAAGGCAAAAATCGCAGGCTTGTCATATATGATGAGGCAACGGAACGAGACACCACCTCGCTGACGCGGCGCGGGCATTAAGCTAAAAGTTAAGCTGCACCATGCACCGGAAACATCTCCGGTCCAGAGGTGGTGGGAGCAAACATTGAAAAGGTTTGGCGCCCGCCCACTTCCACTTCATCCACCCGAGCAAGAAGGGTAATCCCCGTTTTCGCGACATTGTCGTGCCATTTACTTCGTACTTTGTAGGTTGCATCAAAATATCGGCCAGCAATTGGTTGAAAGTCTGGGCAGACTAGAGGCGCAGCGCCGCTGCGATTGGACAAATATTCACCCAATAGCGATGCGGTGTTGTGTCTCTCATATCCTTGCAAGGGTTTCTTGGAGAACTGCAGCCTCAAGCCATTCGTATCTTGATTCAGAATCATCTCTTTCGTTGTTGCCGCTTTATTGACAGCACGCTCTGTTGCAATTGTAGTGACACACCAGGGTACGCTCTGGACGTTGAATGCCGACGGCTGCGCAATCTGTATGGCTTCTTCTATATCGACCTCGCCCACAGTGGCAAAACTGCCACGCTGTCAGGCGTTTTTGTCGAACACATGCATTTCTTCGTGTGCTTCGTTGGCATCACGCCGTTACTCGAGAAACTGGAGTCGACAAGGCTCGTCTCGCTGATGCTATTCTTGGACGGCGGCCCTGATATTGGTCAGGTAAGCGAGGAAAAGATCCATCAGGCAGTGCAGCGGACAGAGCTTGGCTGTAGCGTGCCTGTCTGCCAAGCTGAAAGCCATGCTGGACTTGGCTCGTAAAAATGCCTATTTGCATCGTGGCAGCAGCCCGGTAGTCGCGGGACTAATGCATCTGCGAGCCATGTCGATGCCGCAACTCTTGCATATTCCGGGACAGGCACGCAGGACGGAACAATGGGATGCATGATACAGGTCAGCTGGGGCTCCGAAGCTGGGGATTGGGTTGGGCATCAAGAGGCAGCCTGCACCGTCAAACGCAGGGAAGCAATCTCAAGGTAGGGAACCGAGCAGGCGGCCGAAAAAAAAAAAAAAAAAAAAGGCTGCTTCGCCACACATGGCCACAGTTGGCCGCCCCAGTGAGGCTAGTGACGTGGCAGCGGCAGGCGTCGAGGCGAAGACGGAGAAAATAACTTTGCCACAGCGGGCTGGTCCGCAGCTAGCAGAACATCACAACCAACGGACTGCAAACTACCTGCCTACCTACCTAGTCAACAGGGCCGATGAGGTTCTAGTAATTGGTCGGGAGGGCCCAGTTGCTTCAACTAGCAATCGTAGATCGCCCGTCTCCACGTCCCCATGGCCGTGGCCGTGGTCGTCCACTGACGAATTATGCCGAGCCAAATGCGGAAGCTCACCCTCGCTACGAGTTCCTCGCCCAGGGCTCGATGGGCATGAGATCACCCGACTCCTCCGACCGCTCTTTACAGTGTCACGTCTGGTGACCTCATGACCTCTGCCGTCGCAGGGCAATCTTGCATGCGCTGACCGACTCTCTCCCTCACGACTTGGCATACCGAACAAGTCGAGCAGGCCAACCCATGACAATGCAACCCGGCTACTGACCATCAGCCCCCATCTTATGCCTCTGCTCCTCTGAGCTTCTGGGCCGCGCTGCTCTTTCAGCCAGCAAGCTTTCTGACGAATCGCGCCGTGCAGAATGCGTGGTTCTTGGTATTAGCGCCAATCGATCCCCGCGGCTAGAGCTCTGTCAAGAGGCGATGGCTGGGCGAGTTGCTCATTCCACCACGCCATTGGCCGCTGGGTCATCGCTGGTCAGATCCCAGACCAGAGCCTCATCTTGTCTTTGGCCCCTGACTGGCCAGCATTCGCGCGAACCATTTGCTACACACCTTCTCACGGCAGCCCCCCCATGCGTGCAATCTAGTTCACGTGGTCGATGGCATCGTGCCTGCCGCAGTTTGTTCCTCGAAGGAGAGTGCGGCTGGATCGCCCCTGTTGCTGGTTGTGCTGATATGATCAAAGGTCGACGAGGTCTGGCTGGCTCGCTCGCGATGCAAAAAGAGGCGTAGATTGCTGCAAGGCCATCCAACCCCTCCCCTGTTACCCCAGGGCCCCTTCCAACGCAACCTGGTCGCTATGACGCCTTCGCGCCTATTCATGACCTAGCCAACCACTGCAGACCAAAGATTGCATGCTTGGTCTACAAGAAGTCACCTGGCCAAGTCTGCCTTCACAAAACATGTATAGGAACTTGGTGCAGCGCTTACCTGTTGGCCTATCACGCAATGTACTGCATGCGTTATTTCAACTCGAAACCTTGGCCAGTTCTATCTGCACCATTCATGCGTCCACGGCCGTGTTGTACCGAGCCCTTTCAATCGGCGACATGGTCATGCAGGCTCGTCCGCAACAATAAGTACGGATGATAACTGGCAGCATAGTATAGTTCGCCAAGGCTACTCACTCAGACCGCCCTGTCCCCGTCCTTGGTTGGACTCTCGTGGGAAGTGTGGCCACGGCCGAGGCTTGCGAACTCGCTGCTGCACTCAATCCTTTTGGGAGGGCTGCCCCCTCGGCGCGTACCACTCGCATTTCATTTGCTGCTGCATCGGCTTCAGCTGACTTCGTGGGCGCAAGTCGCCGGAGTCACATCGGAGTCGGGACAGCAACACCCTAGTCACCACGCGTCCGCAACGGTCATTTCCCGTCCGTTGTCTCTGATCATCTGCCGGAATCGCTCATCGACCCTTCCATGTAGACAGCTCTTTATGGCGTGGGTGTGTTATCGTCCAACGAGCTGTGCCGCACAATGTGTGCGTTGCCCGTGGCACGTCACATCCAGTTCGCTCGTAACCCCGGTCCTGGCCCCGGTCGCCATAGAGGTCGGTGGGAGGAACATGCAGTATTGAATCCGGTGTAATGAAAGGATATCTACCGGTACCGCAGGGTGAGACATTCCAAGCAGTTCATTAAATTGCCTATATTACACCTGCAGCCGAGATGATGCCTGGCCTCGATTCCAGGCAATGCTGGGGAAGTTGGGCACCAATCAGCCGATGCAGTACGACTGTACTATCGAAATGGGCATGCAAGCCTGCCCGAGATTCTCGTGCTTGCTTCTCGTAAACACATCTCGAATACTTTGACATACGGGTGGCTCGGCCGCTGTCAAGGCACCGCGTTCCGTGACGGCTCGGTGTTTCCCCAAAGCCACACACCGCGGTCGTACAAATCACCCGTCAAAAGTTGCTCAATGCTTACCGCATGAATTGAACCGCTCTTGGGTAACCATGCTCCGGTCTGCTCCGGTCTCTACGAAGTTTGTTATTGTTTGTCATCAGCGCTGTGCGGACAACGAGCATGAGAAGAACGAGCCAATGCGCAAGCAAGCTGCAGTCGATGAATCAAGAGTCGCCTAATTCGCACCACATCACTTTTATGCAGTTGCACGCGGACTAATTTCGGATTTCACGTTTTTTTGTTGCTCTTTTCATGATTACTTCCTCCCTCCCCTTCCCAGCCATGAAACTCAAGTAGCAGCGGCAAACCGCGCGGCGCGCTTCTCAGCCTTGGCCTTTTCCGCAGGATCAGTCAGGACGCCAGAGCCCCTTGGCTTGGCTTGGCCAGTGTAGCCGCGCGAGGGGCGGCTGTCGCGACCACCGCCGTTGCGATGGTCGTTTCCTCCTCTGCGGTCTGTGCTCTGGCGCTTCCCCGGGCGCTGGGTCCCGCCCTCCTGGTGCTGGCCGCGGCCACGCTTCAGGGAGCGCTCAGGCAGGGCAGCGTCGAGACCGGAGACGTCTTTAGCCTCGAGACCGAACCGCTTGGTGCGCTCGGCGCGCTTCTTGGCCTCGTCATCGGCCTCTTCGATGCCGAATCGCTTCGCGCGCTCGGCGCGCTTCTTACTCTCCTCCTCGGCGGTCGTGGAGGAGAGGCCGATGGCGAAGGAGGGAGCCGGCGCGGCGGGCTCGGTGGGCTCGGCGGTGGCGGCGTCGGCGGCGGTTGTCGTAGTGGTGGCTGCGACAGCTTCGCCCTCAGCAGGCGCAACGGCATCTTCAGCCGCGGCAGCAGCGGCAGCGGGCGCGGGCGCAGACTCCTTGGTGGCAGCGGGCGCGGCGGTGGTGGGCTTCGCGCCTTCGTCGTCGCTGTACGTGATCTCGTCGTCCTTGGCAGCTGCATGAAGACGTTAGCTCCCAGTCTACAACTGCCGTTGCGCTGCGCAGAAGCGGAGTAAGAGTACGGCGCAGACGGCCATCCTCTGTTTGCTTTTTTTTCCGCTCTCCTCCACGTATTGCGCGATCAAACGTACCTGGCTTGGCCTCGGAATCGGCAGCAGCCTTGCTGTCTTCCTCTTGGAGGCGAGCAATCAGGTCGGCCTTGTTGCCGGTCAGGGGAAGCTTGCGCTCGGTGAGGAGCTTCTTCAGCTCCGGCACCTTCATGGACGCGTAGTCTGCCATTGTAATGGTGGTCGTCGACTGGGCTGTGGAACGTGAACGAGTGTTGCGTTGCCGCGAGACAAGGGAGCGCAAGTTTGCTGGGGGGGGGGGGTGGAAGCGGCGCGAGTGAAGAATTTGGCGTGGTCGCGATCGACTACGGTGTAATTGCGCGCGTGCGCTTCGAGAGATTGGGAGGTGGGCGATGCGCAGAGGCGGGATGATGATGATGATGAGCGAAAGTAAACGGGTGATGGGTTGGGATGGATCAAAGAGGTCGGGCGCGCGCGTATGAGGTTGTTGCCGTGAAGCTCAGGTACGTACCTCCCTGGCAGACTTGCTGACGGGTAACTTAGGTAGGTATTACGTTGGGAGGTCGGGCCGGTACCTGACTGACTGGGCAACTGGCGCCTGATCCCGCAAGTACTCGCTTCAGTGGGTTTCCTGTTCACTGTGAGGACCCATCAGTGCTGGAAGGCGAAGTACCCATGTTATCGTATTTGAAAACTAACCTGGCATGACGCAGACCCTGCATCAGACTGAATATTACGAACTCTTGATAGCCGTACACCCGTTTTCCTTCCTTTTCCAAGAGCATGTTCTCGTATAATTGATTGTCCGAGTTGGCAATCGGCACCTGGCTCGGGTGGTACTAACTTTGGAGAGGCCTCACGCATGGCAGACCTTGAAAACATCAGCAGTCGCTCCCGCAGAGCAAGTTAAAACACCCGCTTAGAAACATTCAATAATTAATAGAAACACTTGCACGTAATTCTTTTCTCGAAATCACGATTCTGAATCGCCGATATGTCGGTGGTAGGGAGGTCCCGACAACCCGCCGTGGGTCGAATCTGGCATGATGGAGCAACTCCTCCCTCGCTGGCTCTACTTTTTTTTCCAAGGAGGCCGCACTTGCGGCGCTCCGAAGGGGCCGTGTACCTACAACTCCAAGTCCTCGACACACGACTCGCCCCCTTTCAGCATCGCAGCTCTCCTATTCCCCGAGACTTTCGCATTGCCGCCATCCGCCATTGTCCTTGCGCAGGACAGTCCATACCTCGTCTCATCGGCGTCGCTGTCACGATGCCATAGTTGAGCTTGAGCTTGGACGCAGCACATCGATCCACCTCCAGAGATCGCCCCCATCCACGGCATCTCGCCGCAGCAGTACATTGTCGCTGCCCTATAGCGACGGCGTCTTCTCCTTTCCTCCCTCGCATAATACTTATAACTTGATCACAAGATGACGCGACGCATCGTGAGCCCTGACTATCCGACTCGAGAGACCCCCCGTAGACCGCCGCTAACCATCGACCGCCACAGGTTCGCAATTTAATACAACTAACTGCGGCGGCAGTATTTACTGTCCTGGTAGTGCTCTTTCTCGATCGAAGTTACAGAGTCTTGCCAACGTCGCTACACAATTACCTTCCGACACACCACCCCGGTCATGTCGTCACCGACGTCACGCTGGTGACATGCTCGACGGTCAATCCGCTCTCAAACTGTGACCTCGACCCCAAGAAATGGCATCGTATCGATAAGGAATTGTTCCTTGGCCGTGCCTGGATGACCAGGGCTTACATTTATGTCAGCCGAAAGCACGAAGAGGAGCTTGTGGATGGGGACTCGGTGGTCATCGATTTAAAGGTCGGTCCTCTGAAACCCGAAGACGAAAAGCCAGACACGCATGCTGCCTGGGAGTCGCGGCCCGGCGGTATCTGGGTGAAGCGATCCTCGCGAAAAGTGGCAAGCGACTCGGATGAAGCCGTCACAAACATCGACGTGCTCTTTGGCGATGACGCCGTAGAGGCCCGCGACGGCTGGGCGATCCGAGGCACGCCCCTCCAGATTGACCCGAGCGGCACTTTCCACTCGGCACACCTCACTGTTCGTCGCGGCGCGCCGGCTGAGGTGAAGAAACCGAAACCGCGCATTCCGGACAGCGGGAAATTCAAAATCCTCCAGATTGCCGACCTCCACTTGAGCACCGGTGTTGGGGTGTGCCGCGACGTCTTTCCCGAGCTTGCCAAGGGCGAGAAGTGCGAGGCGGACCCCAGGACACTTGAATTCGTCGACAAGATGATCGATGAAGAAAAGCCGGACTTTGTCGTCCTCAGTGGCGACCAAGTGAACGGCGAGACGGCGCCTGATCCGCAATCTGTAAGCATCTCGCGCAATACAAGGTCAACCATGTCCGCTAATCAAGAACAAATGCTAGGCCATCTTCAAGATCGCTCTCAAGCTCAAAGAGCGTAAACTCCCGTACGCCGCCATATTCGGCAATCACGACGACGCGCAAGCCATGGGCCGTGAGGCGCAAATGGCCATCATGGAGTCGCTGCCATATTCGCTCGCTACCGCCGGGCCGGCCGAGGTGGACGGCGTGGGCAACTACTACGTCGAGGTTCTCGGCCGCAGCGGCTCGGACCACTCGGCCATTACCATCTATTTCTTCGACACACACTCGTACTCTCCCAACGAGCGCAAGTACCCGGGCTACGACTGGGTGAAGCCTAGCCAGATTGAGTGGTTCAACCGGACGGCAGACCGCCTCGTCAAGCCGCACGCAGAGTACAGCCACCAACATATGGATATTGCATTTATCCACATCCCGATCACCGAGTATGCCGACTTCAATCAAACATGGGTCGGCGAATGGCGCGAAGGCGTTACAGCGCCCATCTACAACCCTGGCTTCCGGGATGCCCTCGTCGACAAGGGCATCCTCATGGTCAGCGCAGGCCAGTATGTTTTGCCCTCTCCCCCGATCCTTCATCACAGCTAACCATTTCATCTTTCAGCGACCACTGCAATGACTACTGTATCCTCTCCACCAAGGGCGAGCGTCGCGACCCGGCCATGTGGATGTGCTACGCCGGCGGTGTCGGCTTCGGCGGCTACGCCGGGTACAATGGGTACATCCGCCGCGTGCGCATATATGAAGTTGATGTCAACGCGGCACGCATCCTCACATGGAAGCGCGTGGAAGCTGGACCCAACATCACCGCCCGCATTGATCAGCAGATCATTGTCGACGCCGCGAGGGCGTACCCGGCGCCGCTACCGCCACCCTCGCCGCCACCCGTCGCAGCGGAGCGTGCGGTTGACGGAGCTTGATTGAGAGTGAGGTCTGCACTTTTTTTACAATCTCGATAGGGTTCGTTTTCTAGCTCGGGTTCCGTGTTAAAACGCGCTTGCCGCGTTTTGTATACATAAATTTTGTATGCTCTTGTACCTTTGGAGGGGCTTTGATTTGTCGCTGTTTTGCTTGTCGCTGTTTTGCTTGTCGCTGTTTTGCTTGTCTTCAATTATCATTGGTGACGGAGCTTACTGCTCATGTCTAACGGCGTTTCGGGGGGGTTGGAAGGGAGTTTTGTTTCTCTACTTGCACCAGTCTGTTCCTTGGCAAGATGGTCGGCTTGAAGCTTCGCGCAGGGCGGGCAACGAAACTTGATCATGTACATATCCGATGCGCGCGTAGCGGTGCGCTCGATGAGGCTCGCTGGCAAGGATGTGCCTAATTTCTCGGGCTATCATGACTTGAAATATGTATTCATGCATCAATCGAAAATGGCCATTGCACTCGTCGCTGAATTTTGTGGTTGGGGGCCTCTTTGGCCAATGTTTGTGGTAGTGGAGAGACGGCAGCGGCGGAGGTAACCTTGACCGTGACGTGGATACAGCGCATGTCGCGATATTGTTCTTTCACGCCTTTATTTTTGTTTTCTTCGCGTTGAGCGTGTTGCAAGACGCACTGGGCGGATGGTTGACGCCGGTTCTGGCCCAGACCCTGGCAAGTAAAGTGTGTTTCAAACAGGGTTGGTGCTACGCAAGATAACCTTTTCCTATCCGACGATATTTTCAGAAAGTAGAATGAGAATCATGTTTGCTTGTAGCGAGATGGAGGCGGATTTGCCACCCAAGTTCTTTGTGTCGCGAATGATGATAGAGTACGAAGGAAAGGAAGCCTATGTACATAGGTACTGCACTTGGTAAACGTCTTGAGATTCAGGGAGTGGATCGGTGGCGCTTTTTGCTGTCAGCACGGGTTCTGGGGCAGATGGGGCACGACTGCGAAGTTTGTAGGACTTGGCTTGGTACAACTTTGAAGCTGACCAACAGAGCAGCCTGCCTCAGTCAGTGAAACACGATGTGATTTTGGAATACGGCTTCAGCTGAAAAATGGTAGATGTAGGCACCAAAACTTTGGGGAAATTTGAAGCACTCGGGGTGCAAGTTACTGTATGTACCTACATACCTCAGGTACCGACCTCAGGTAGGTACTCCGTGCCTACCTCAGGTACCGACCTCTCAGGAACTAACCTATACCTACATAGTCAACCTGCTAAAAAAGCTCGGGACCCCTAAAACTTCAACACCCCAGCAACCTTCAGGCCGCTTGGCTAGCCCACCAATGACATCAGCCCTGCCCCTCTGTCACCTCCATTGCCCCCGCCGTCTTGGACCTACAGTGGGTGGTCTTGGGCGGGGGACAAAATCAGTTGCCCTGGGAAAGGCCAAAAAAAAAAAAAAAAAAAGTTGTTCACCGACTTCCACCTGGGCGCGACGCCTCCCACTCCCACCAAGGCCAACCAGAAGTAACCATATCCACTGTTGTTTATGTCATAAAGAGGAGTATTCTAGGTTCGAGGAGAAAATTTTTATTGTTGACATCCGACTGGCGGCTTTAAATACTTGATACGTCCGGCGCTTGTGTTGACCCTTCTCGTCCCATCTCTCCTCTCTCCCTCATCCCCCTCCTCTCATCACCTGAATCTGTATACCCCTCTCTTATACACAATCCCTCACAATGGCCGACGACAACATGGACATTCCCGTCTCCTACAGCAAGCTCCAGGAGCTTGAGGATGACTTTGAGGAAGTCGAGGTTGAACTCCGTATGTTGATTTCCAAACGAGACGAAACGAACAAGCAGGACCACCTCCCAATCTAACACAGACACACACACACAGTCCGCCAGCAGGCCAAGCTCTCCGCCGGCCTTTACGAGAAGCGCGCCAAGGTCATCGCCGACATCCCCAACTTCTGGCCGCTCGTCCTCGAGCAGTCGCCCCCCGAGTTCGACGAGTGCGTGCAGCCCACCGACTCGGCCGTGCTGCTCAACTCGCTCGTCGGCGTCTCCGTCGAGCGCTTCGAGCTGCCCTCGGGCGGCGACCCGCGCAGCGTCGCCATCACGCTCACCTTCTCCGACAACGAGTACTTCTCCGACGCCTCGCTGACCAAGACGTTCTGGTGGCGCTACGCCAAGGACGGCTGGTCCGGCCTGGTCTCGGAGCCGGTCCGCATCGCCTGGAAGTCGGCCGCCAAGGACCTGACGGGCGGCCTGCTGGGCCTGGCCTGCGACCTGCGCGAGGCGGAGCGCCGGCAGGGCGGCAAGCTCGCCGACGACCAGGAGCCCAAGAAGGCGCTGCTGGCCAAGGTGGAGGAGACGGGCCTCGGCGGCCTCTCCTTCTTCGCGTGGTTCGGATACCGCGGCCGCGACGTCGGCGAGGAGGAGTCCAGGGAGGCCCTGAAGGAGGAGCTGGCCAAGCGCGCGAAGCGCAAGGCGGGCGAGGAGGTCCCCGAGGACGACGAGGACGACGACGAGGATGACTTTGACGAGTTCGAGACGGAGATCTTCCCCACCGGCGACGACGTGGCCATCTGCATCGCCGAGGATGTCTGGCCCAACGCCATCAAGTACTTTAGTGAGTCGCCCCATCTGCGTTTTTTTTTTTTGGAACAAGAGAGGCCAACAAGATTCATATGAACCCACGCTAACGACCAGATCTTCTAGTCACCGCCATGGAGCACGATGCCCTCTCCGACGTCGACTTTGAGGAGTCGGACGAGGAGATGGAGGAGGCTGACGATGAGCACGCCAACAAGAAGCGCAAGGCTTAAATGACTTTTTTTTTTTTTTGTTTATCATGACGGATTGGAAAAGGAAAACTTTGCTTCTGGTTAATGATGTCGTTTTAATGTGATGCCCCTTTTTTTTGCTTTGGTCAGATACCCGTGTGCTAGGACACGAGGTCCAACACAGATAGAAGAGAAAAGAAATACACCAGCTACGCGTGGGCAATGAATGAATAGGATGCCACACCAGTGCTAAACAGAGTGATTGAAAAGAAAAAAATGTGAAGATAAAAAAAATTATAACTAGCCAGGAAAATCCCTCCCTCTATAGATGCTACTGTATACAAGCAACCATGGCTTCATGTACTCGGACAAAAAAACGCCTCGACACACTTGCAACCCCCCCTCTCCCGTCTTATTTAGCCTGGGCCTTGGCCTTGAGCTCGTCCTGGGTCCTCTTGGCCGCCGACCAGTCGACCTTGCCGCGGCCCTGGAACACGCCGAGGCGGTCGTACAGCGACCGCGCGCGCAGGTACGGGTCGAGGTCCCAGAAGTTGTCCGCGAGCCGCGCCGCCAGCGCGTCGCGCTCCTCCTTGACCCTGGCCCTGTCCGCCGGCGCCGCGGCCGCGATCCACTCGCGCGTCTTGGCCTCGAAGGCGGCGACCAGCTCGCGGCGGCGGGCCAGCAGCGCGTCGCGGGCGGCGTGGGTCGTCCATCTTGGCGTTCTCGCCGTTCGACGGGCGGCACGTACTCGTACACCCAGGGGTTGGTGCCGCCGAGGTCGGAGACGAGCTGTTCGGGCGCGATGTACTTTGAGATTTCCTCGGGGCCGTTGGTGAAGTGCACCTTGGAGGCGACGACGGGGTCGAGCCAGCGCTCGATGATGCGGTAGACGCCTGTTGTTGTTGTTTTTTGGTCTTGGTTAGAATGGGGGACGTAGGGTGGAACGAACCGCCGAAGCCCCAGGGGGCATTGTGGACGAGGATGCAGCCGAGAGACTCGGGATAGTTGGCCTCGAAGCACTGGACGAGGAACTTGACGGGGACGTAGTCCATGTTGGAGAGGGAGAAGCCCGTCAGGTCAAAGACGATGGTCTATGGCAAGAAGTCGTGGGGTCAGCAGTTCGCACAACAGCGTCAGGACGAGAAACTTGACAACTTACACCCATCTCCTGCGGCGCCTGCAGCGACAGCCGGGCCAGCTCGATGCAGTACACGGTAAACTGCTCCAGCGCCTCGGTGCTCTGGTCCGAGGCCCTGTGCTTCGCCGCGCGGATGTAGTTGACCGGGCGGCCGTCCCTGTCCCAGCCGTGGAGGAAGCCCTTTGCCCAGCGCATCTGGTTCAAAAAGTCCCTGCCGAGCGCCTTCTCCGCGGAGCCGGCGGCGGCGTGGACCTCGTTCTCGAACGCGTGGCCCTCGCCCTGGCGCATCAGCACGCGGTCGACGCGGCCGACCTCGAGGCGCCAGCGCAGCGACTTGGCGAGCATGACGACGGCGCGCATCAGGTTCCACTTGCGCGCGCGCAGGAAGCGCAGCGCCAGCGTGTCCGGGTGCTCGTGCTTGACCGACTCGACGATCAGCGCGCGGCCCGTCTCCGGCGTGTACACGTCGAGCGCCTCGAGGGCCAGCCGCACCAGCTCCTCCCGGTTGGGCTCGTCGGCGGGCACGAGCCGCTGCAGCTCGGCGGCGCAGTTGGGGAACTTGGCGTGCGTGAGCGCCGCGGCGGGGGCCTTTTTCTTGCCAAAGAGGCCCCAGCCGCCGCCGCCGCCGCCGTTGGTGGTCGAGGGCGTGGTAGGGGGCGTGTTGGGTTCGCCGCGGGCCTGCTTCTCCTTCTGGATGCGGTCTTCGGTCTCGTACATTTCGAGGATCTGAAAGGCAAACGCCCACAGCTGGCGCAGCTTGTCTTCCTGCTCATCGGTCAGGTTGCCGAGGTGGCCGGGGGGGATATCTTGGTGGTGGCCGTTTTGCGACATGATTGATGGCGGGTTGGTTTGTTGGGGGGGGAGTTGGTTTTTGGGGGGCGGCCAGAGGGGAGGGAGGGGAGGGGGGTTGGTTCGCGGGAGCTGCAGACGGATGCACAAGGCTGTACGTCGACTTTCCGACTGCGGTTTCTGAAGGATCAAGACTAAAAAAGTCCAATTGGAGGTAGAACTGAAAAGTAGAGATAGATGTGGATGGAGGGGAAAAGAGGACATGGCTTTGGCTGAGCTTAATATCTTGAGCCGCCAACCACCCCCCCCTTCTCTCTCCCTTTCCCTGCCCATCACATGTGGCCTGGATTTTTCTGCAAACTAGAAACACCACCAAAAATATACAGCTAAGCCCCTTTCTGTGTAGGGAGCACGTTTCCAGGCCCTGGAAAGGAGGGCGGGCAGTCCAATCCAACCTCGCTTGCTTGCTCTCGTGCCCGCTCGAACCTTAGCCGCCGACCTAGGTTAGTACCTGTGCCGCCGCCGACCTATGCCTCAGTAGTACCTACTAAAACCTAACTATATCTTGGGGTTTACGGGCCCTCCCCCCTCCTTTCCTCCCCTCGGTCGAACCTAGGTAGGCAATGAAGAGAGCCAGCTTTCCTGCCCCGCGCTCTAGAGCAGAAACTAAAAAATCATCTGGGTCAGGTTTACCCCGCATTGCGTGTCACCGGTCACCGGCCCTAAACCTGAACCTTGGGGGCGTGATGATGTGCTGCCGTGCCTGAGGAGTTTGGTGGCTGCCCTTTCTTCAAGCCTTCGTTGGCTTCCGCCCAGCCACATGGCGCTTCGTGGGCGGGCAGAACTAGGGGAGTGAAGATAAGAGTCCATGGCATGTCATACAGTAACTGCATGGCCTCACGGCATCAAGTCGTGCCGTCGGTAAGTTACAAGACGAGTTGTGACGCTTCAAAGTTGAAACTGTGATAGGCCTATTCGGTGATCTGGAGGGAGAATGCGCCGAAAGTCGCTTCAAGGTCCCCAGGGGCCAGCAGTGGCCCTGCTGGAACCTTTGAGCGCTGTGATGGCAATAAATAATAATAGTGATAATAATGACCAAAGCGAGGCCCCATAAAGATCTTATCGGGGGTGTGGTGTGGGCGGCGAAAAGCGATCGACAAGCCGTCCGCTATGCGTACAGCCCGTTACTTACCTCGGTACATCGGTGTTTTTTTTTTTTGGTGCCTGGAAAGTAGGCTGTATGTACGCTTCAACGTTTGGAATGCCTCCCAGGGGAAACCGTTTCAATATTGCAAGGGGGGCCACGGCCAGAAGACAAACAGAACCACACGCGCGGGGGAAAAAAAAAAACGTCAAGGAAAACATGGGGTCTGGTGCTCTGTTTCCCGAAGCCGAGGCATCAAGGACTTGGGCCAAGCTTGGGGGCCGACCTGTCACATATGCGCTGACGAACAAAGAGCAAGGGGGATGTATGGACAAGGAAATTAACCATGTCCTATTCGTAATGCGCACACGTATGTACAATGTGCATGTATCGAATGTCCACGTATTGTCGAATCTGGCAGGACTCGTCTGCAGGTAATTGAAAGCGGAGTGTTGGTGCAGGGTGGAGGGTGCAGGGTAGGTAGGATCGATCGATGGGGCTGACGTAGTTGGAAGCACATGTAGTGTCTTTTTTGTTCCTTTTGTTTTCTCGAAAAGTTGAAATCTAAAAATAATAACCTCCGAGTGTTGCTGGCGTTTCTCTTCCCAATGACAGATGACTTCTTTAAATAGATGGCCGTTGAGTCGGCGCCGACTACTCTCCCCTGGTGTGTGATCGGCACTCGGCGCCTTGCCCCCCGATGGCCTTGTCGGTCTCCGACCACTGTTGACTGTGGCCGCCTGTATTTCTAAGCAACCGCTTTCTCTTCATACATCACCTTGACATCAAACAAACAGCAGTCTACGTACCAGATGGGCTACCATACCCACTAACCCACATCCCATTAACTTACATCCCACAACCTGTCCCCTCCGACCTAGCCACCGTCTCCTTGCCACTTCTCACAGCCCAAATGATGGATGGTGATGCTGAATGGCACAGTCATCCTGTGCAGTTCGCCGGCATCAATTAGTCCATCACCCAACCCAATCCTCTTGACGAGGACATGGTTGAGCGCAGTACAGCATTTTGCGTTTTGCATGCAGCACTGGCAAAAATGGCCCTGAGCCAATCCACATCCTTCCTTTTCCAATTCTAGTGTCATTGACTCCGCATCGCCAACACTTAGCTCCCTCTCCTCCCCCTCTTCTCTCCTCTCATCCTCTCATCCCGTCATCCCTCCCTCTGCGCAGCTCGGAGACTTCTCTAGTCCGAATACAACCTGAAACTAGCGCACTGAACAATTCGAGAGAGATGGCCCAATGTCGATACTGTACATCGCAATCCTCTAGCTCCCGCATCACATAGCCTGCTCTCCGCGTGCAAACGGCCACCTTTTGTCACCGGCCCTTCTCCGTCGCCTTCTTCTCGGCGCATCGCTAGTCGGCCGCCACCCGCTCCGAGACTTCCGTCGAGCTCATTGAGAAGGCTAAGTACGTTATTGCTAGTGATTATCAAGGACACGGTAGCTCGACTCGTCCCTGAGGTCGCATCTTCGTCTATAAAGATACCTCCATGTGTCTCTCCTTGCCGTGGGCGAGATCTGTAAATCTGCATCATCGTCTGCTCACACGTACCGCAACTCGCACAACATCAGCATTCCTCGTATCACCAGTAGCCGCGAATAGCAGACACATCTCCACCATGGCTTCCCCGACACGCTTCCAGATCGGTGCCGACGAGACTGGCCTTCTGGGTATGAAGCAGACGCCCGCGGCCGCGGCCAGGCTCAGCGCATTGCTGCAGGAAGACATGGAAGTGCGAAGCACTCCCTCCTCCCTCTACCAAACTCCAGGGCATTGTGATTGCCAATCTAACACTAGACTGTGTAGAAACACAACGTCTTTTTCAACCCAAGGGGCTTTCACAATCATGTGAATACACACCTATTCATATGTTCTCCGGCCAGCATGCTAATCTAATCTGCAATTAGATTTCTCACCACCTCCTCGCCCTCTACGGTACCGGCGCCACGCCCGACAATATCCAACAAGCCTATGATGACAACAAAACCTATCAGTTAAAGCGAAACGAACAGGGAGAAAAGGCCGTGGGTGCTCTGCGTGACAATTACGACGATGCGACCAAAGAGTTTTTTGGCCGTGGGCGATACTACGGCGACTTCCTCCGCTTCTACCAGGGCGAAATCGAGGAGCATGGATGGCAGGCTACCGTTCTCAAGTATCTCATCAACAATGAACAAAACTTTCGTCGTCTCTTTGCCGGTACGTCTCCCATACCATCCAAAAGATGTGGATCATCCACCCGTCAGCATTCCAACACCTTCATTCCGAACAGGCCTCCTCCATCCATACCTCCAGCTCATGTACGGGCTGGAGTGGGCACAGCCTGCGCTCGTCGCCGAGGGCCTCGCCCAGGCGAGCGTCCACAAGGACACTTATGGCACGCTCTTCGCCTTGGTCGACGAAAAGGCTCGGAAGAATCCGCCCGCGGCGCGCCGCCACCTGGCAGACCTCCTGGACACCATCGGCACCGAGTACCCGCATCTCGTCGCCGAGTCCAGGTGGGAGGACGGCGACGGCAGCCAGACGGCCCTGCTGGACCGCATCCCCGACCAGGTCGCCGAATACCTGGCCGCCAACGTGTCCGTCAACGCCGAGGACAACTTTGCCGAGCAGGTCGACTCCATGGTGCACGCGTGCGCCTACCTCGCCGCGACCTCCATCTTCCACCCGCCTCACAAGCCCAAGTTTGACTTTTTCATCATGTAAAACCGCCCATTGGGTCTCCTACCACATTTATTTTCTTGCTAACGCGACGCGGCAGCCACCACCACAACCTGACCCCCGCGTTCCTCTGGCTCAAGGACCAGACTTGGATCCCCACCGCCTCCCGGGCCCGCCTGCTCGAGTGGAAGCTGCGCGTCGGCATCCTCACCCTCCTGTCGCGCGGCAGCCCGCGGCTTGACCTCGAGGCGCTCCGCCGGTACGTGCCGCGCGACGTGCGGCGGGGAGTGACGGCGGTGCGCACGCCGGAGGAGCTGCTGCCGAGGCTGCACGCGGTGTCGGACGACGGCCACGTCATCAAGGTGGCGCGCGCGATGCTGCTGGCGCAGCGCGCGACGAGGCCGTACCTGGAGCGGGCGGAGAGGCCGGCGTGGGTGCGCATCGCGGACGACGAGACCTGGCTCAAGGCGCACTACGCGCTGCTGGACAGCGTGGAGGGCACGGATGCCGACAGCGGCAAGGAGCCGCGCTGGGTGCGCTCGGCTGGGTTTGACAGCGCGTGGGAGGAGGTGCCCAAGATGTAGGAGTGGGCATTGCTTCTGCGTCGTTCTTTCGGCGTCTAACTTGTGACAGGCCCGCATCCGATTCTCGATTGTAACGAACCTGTATCGAATGATTCTACGTGGCGTGATGACGGCTGGGTATTCAACTTTTTTGTATTGTATCAGTAACGCCCCAAGATTGCTCTATGAATACGACCATGGTTGTGAAGGAACAAAAAATAACCAACCAAAATACAGGCGTGATGATCAACTATGCCAACAAATCTCGCGACCCTACTCCAAGCCAATCCAGCCATCCTCGTCGTCGCTTGACGCCTCTTTATCGTCACCATTCATGTCCACATCCACGCTCGCGTCCCCGTTCCCCTCGCCCTCCGCCGTCAGCGCCTTCCTGCCCGCACCCTTGGTGCCGGCCTGCCCCAGCAGGTAGTCCACCATGTAGACGTTCTCGTCCGCGAGGCGCTTGATGTCGTCGCGCATGCGGTTGACCGCGCGGGCCACGACGCGCATCTCGACGTCCACGCGGCCGCGGTTCGCCGCCAGCCACGCGCCGTGCGCGTCGACGAGCGCGCGGATCCACAGCAGGCAAAACTCCATGTGCGGCGAGTCCTCGGTCTGCGCGGCGACGAAGCGCAGCAGCCGCGGGACGTAGACGATCGGCAGGCCGGCGACGACGAGGCCGACGTCGGCGGGCGGCACCGCCTGGAAGACGCGGCGCACGAGCGCGGCCTCGTTGAGGCGGAACGCCATGACCAGCGCCTTGAGGTGGTCGGGCTCCGGGCCGTCGATGGCGGCGAGCGTCGAGGCCGGCGTGATCTCGACGCGC
>MWMN01000043.1:32623-86047 GCA_002968875.1 Cordyceps cicadae | reverse complement strand
GCTGGCCCTCGGCGGCGCGGGCGGCCTCGCGGTCGGACGTGTCGTCGTCGTCGACGTCGGCGGCGGTGCCGGCCTCGGTGAGCAGCCGGCTTGAGGAACTCCTGCGTGCCGGACAGCGAGAGGTTGACGCTGACGGTGAACTTCTTGAGGAGCACCATGGTGGTGACGGAGTAGAGGCAGATGTACTTGGAGTTGCCGCCGGCGAGCACGCAGCTGCCGTCGGTGCTGTAGCGGATCGAGTTGTACGCCTTGGTGCCGGCGACGTTGGCGGCGGTGCGGCGGTCGGTGATGCGGCGCCCGCCCGAGGCGTCGCGGCGCCCGTCGAGGCCGGCGACCTGCTCGGCCTCCATGTTCCAAAACGTCAGCTGGCCGTCGAGCGTGGACACGGCCAGCTGCAGGGAGTCGGGCCGGACGGCGACGTCGAGCACGTCGGCCTGCAGCTGCAGCGGCTCGCTGGTCTGCGTGCGGCTGAAGACGGACCAGATGCGCGCGGTGCGGTCCCAGCTGCCGGAGACGAGGCTCTCGCCGTTGGGCGTGAAGGCGAGCGCGGAGACGGGGCCCTCGTGGCCGGCGAGCCGGTCCAGCAGCTGCCCGGTCTGCACGGACCAGATGTGGATGTCGAAGGAGTCGAGGGAGCCGGCGGCGACCACCTCGCCGCTGGGGTCGACGGCCATGCAGGAGAAGGAGAGGCGCGTAGGCGCGGTGAACGTCCGGAAGTTGCGGTAGCGGATCAGGTCCCACGCGCGGACCGACCCGTCCAGGCTGGCCGTGAAGAGCACGCTGCCCTTCTTGGCGAACTCGCACGCCGTCACGCCCGAGGTGTGCTCGGTGAAGGTGACGACGCAGAAGCCGGACTCGACGTCCCACACCTTGACCTTGCCGTCGTCCGCGGCGGTGATGATCTTGGTGCCGTCGGGCGAGTACGTGAGCGCGTTCATCGCGTCAAAATGGCCCTGCTGCTTGAGGATGTACGACTCGGACTGCCACTCCCACACGAGTAGCTGCCCGAGCTTGGACGCGCCGAATGCGAGCCACTCGCCCGTCTTGTTGACGGTCACAAAGTCAATGTCATTTTGCGAGATGCTCAGCTTGTGGATGTTGTTGAAGTCGGGCATCTCGTACAGGCCAAAGAGGCCGTTGGAGAAGCCAGCCACCAGCAGGTTTGACTCGGGGTGGAAGGAGGCGCACCGGACGTGTGCGCTACCCTGCATGAAGAAGTGCTTCTGCACGATGCGCCAGTGCATATCTGAATCGTCGTCGTCGGCCATCTCCTCGTCGTCCTCCTTGACTTGGTTCAACGGCCTGACATACCGCCATTCGAATACGGCGCCGTCTTTGCTGACAGTGTAGATTATTTCCTGATCCGCTGAGAACCAGGCGCCGATGACGGGCTGCTTGTGTCCCGAGAGCACCGTCGGCGTGAAGCCCTCTTCCGCGCCGACGCTCCATATCCGCGCCGTGAGGTCCTTTGACGCGGTGAGGAAAAAGCGCGAGTCGCTTGACCACTCAATGTGCTGGACGTCGTCGAAGTGGCCCGTGTGCGTGTGGTGCTTGACAAACGGCGCGAACTCGAGCTCCCCGCCGTCGTTCGTGTCGGGCGTTGACGGCACGTGCCAGACTTCAAGCTTGCGGCCGAGGCCGACAGCAAAGTAGCGACCGGATGGCGAGAAGGAAAGGGCAGTAATCTTTGCTTTGAAAGAGAAGTGGTATATCGATATTCTTCGAGGCACGTTGGTCAGAATGGCGTGGCCATCTTCGTCGACTGTGAGGAGGAGGTTGCCGCGGGGCGTGAGGCCGATGCGGGCAATATTTTGGCGGTGCGCGAATGGGAGGGTATATGATTTATTGCTGGATTTCATTAGCAATGAAATTGAACACTGGAAATTCGGCGCGCACATACTCGACGAGGTTAAAGACTGTTACTCTGTTGCCGACGGGCGAAAATAGGTGAGTGCCATCAGGACTGAAGAGCAGGTTGCCCTGGCAGTACACCGTACCGAGCAAGTTTGAGAACTGGTCAAGTCAGTATCTTTTTCAGAAGCAACCCATGGCGTGGTTTATCGTAGCGCACCCTGAAATCGGTCTTCATTGTCGTTTGTCGTCCATTATTCGCAATCCTCCGCGCAACTGAGCCGGCCAAAACTTTCAAAGCTGCGATCCTTATCGATAGGTCGCCGAAATTTTTGGAGGGGCCGGTCATTCGTTGTTCCAGACTACCAGCCACAAGACCGGCATCAGCCACAACCTTCAAATTAGCGGTGGGGTGCACTGACCGCTTTGCCGGTGGCTGTACTAGGTAACGTCGGCCACCCACTTCTCGGCACCACCCACTTCTCGGTAGGGTATTCCTAGCCACTTCTTTATAAAACCTATATCACTTAAAGCGTGTTTTTTTATATAATTAATTTTCTTTTATTATAATTTTTTTCTAATATATATAATATACCTAAATACACTAAAAATAACCTTTAAAATATAATTTAAGATATTATTAGAGGCATTAGCTAATCCTACACTACCTACTAATAGGGTATACTATAGTTAATATTATAAGACTAGCTTAAAGGTAGAATATTATAAAAAGAGGCCTTTAAACTATTATAAAAGCTTCCTATAGTTTAAGAATTATATTTTACTTTTTAGATATTAATTTAGGATATAATAGGGAACCCTCTATTATATAAGTAGATTAAGAAGATTATATTAATATTAGCTAAATATAATAGCTCTTAATAACTAATTAGTAAAAATTAGCTATAAGGCTTTTTATACTAAAATCTAAAAGTAAAGACCTTAAGAGGTAAAAGGCTTAATTTCTAATAGATAAATAGTACTTTAATTTATATTATTTAGGATTTCTTTAAACTTCTAATAATCCTAGCTATTAAAAAAATACCTTTAGTGAATTAATATAATATAAATAAGATAGGGCTTATAATAGGGCTCTAAAAGAATAGCTTAGTACTAGGGTTATTATAAAAGTAAATTACTTTAAAGAAGTAGTCTAGTTAGTATTTTTAGAGTATAATTTTTAAGTATATCTTAGTAACTAGAAAGAGACTAATACTACTAGTACTCTTTAATAGTAAAAGTGTTTAATAATAGTAGTTTCTTAATAAATTAGGCCCTTTTAAAGGCTAGTTCTTTAAAGTAATATTAAGAGGTTAGATAAATAATAAAGTAGTAGTCTTTTAGTTAAAGGCTATCTTTATTCTTTAAATAATACTACCTTTTAGCTAATAATACCTTCTTATTCTTAATAGCTATAGAAGCTACTATATAGTTAAATTTTTATCTAAATATTATTAAAATAATATATATTTATTATTCCTTTTATCTTATAGCTCCTATATTCTTTAACCTCTTAATATAGCTATTTTTAGCTTAATTAAAACCTACTATTAAAAGGAGCTTAGGAATTAACCTATAAATACTAATTCTTTACTTATTAGAAAAAGAATTTTCTTTAAATATTATACTATTATAAAAAAAACTAGATTAACTAAAAAAAACATCTAAATTAGCTAGTAGAAGAATAGCCTTTAGCTAGTTAATATAGTCTAGCTACTAATAAGTAATTTACTCTTTAATCTAGTTAAAATAATATTAAAATTAATACCTATTAAACTAAAAAAAGCACTTAAAGAAGGCCTACTAGAGGTTAAAACACTATTAAATAAAATACTAGCTTTAATACCTATTTATTAATAGTACTTAATAGTTAACTAATTAGTGTTTAATTAGTTAAATCTAAAAGAAGATTAAAAAGTAATTTAATATCTAATAAGCCTAAATTACCCTTATAGAAGGTAAGATATTAGCTCTTAAATTTAAAATTAGGCTTATCTAACTAAAAAAATAGTAAATAGTGCCTACTAATCCTAATAGATTATTTATTAAAGTTATAGATATTAAAAACATATATTAATAGTTTAATAAGTAACTTAATAGTACTCTAAGTGAAATTCTATTATCTATATTTAAAGTCTAATTAATTAATTAATTATCTACCTTTAAGTAGTATTTTTATATTATTTAAATTTTATTTAGCTTTTTTATAAAGCTTCTACGTGGCGGGTTGTGATTCTAATGCCCTGCCGAGAAGTGGGTGGTGCCGAGAAGTGGGTGGCCGACGTTACCTAGTCTACATAGCATCCAGGGCAGCCAACCGTTGGCAGGAAAGGGGGGGGGCCATCTGGTGCTTGCCAGTGCCAATTCATCGCACTGACCAGTGTTGCCCGCAAGCCCCCCCGGATGCACCCAGGGCCAGCAAAATTGGTGGCCACGACCCCCCTTGGTGCCCCTGAACACCCTCCAAGCTCCAAACCTCCTCCACCCTTGGACCATCCTTCCAAACACACCTTTTGATCAATCGATCCCAACATTTGCTAGGTGGACATTTTGGGCTCTTGTCTGCTGCCTGTCAACTTATTGTTCGGTCACATCATCGGGTTCCCTCTTTCTAGTTTCTAAACACCAAAAAAAGCCCACCCCCTCGTCATATCCAAGATGGCTCCTGCCAGCGCTGAGAGTGCATCGCCAATTGGCATTGCCAATCTGCCCAACCAGCGTCACAAGATTGTCGCCAAGCGTGGTGCCGGCTTCACCATTATGGTACGTCGATGTGTTTCCACAGCCCGCGCCTACCTCTGCGAGCTGGACTCTCCCGCCGTTTGACCTCGTTACGCTAACAGGCTCGCCATTAGGTTGCTGGAGAATCAGGCCTCGGAAAGACGACTTTCATCAACACGCTGTTCTCGACCACGATCAAGAACTATGCCGACCACAAGCGTCGTCATCAGAAGCAGGTCGACAAGACCGTCGAGATCGAGATCACCAAGGCCGAGCTCGAGGAGAAGTTCTTCAAGGGTGCGTGCAGACAACTTTCCAACCGCCGGCCTCTCAAAGCTAACAAGTATACCTATAGTCCGCCTGACGGTCATCGACACTCCCGGATTCGGAGACTACGTTAACAACCGTGACTCCTGGATGCCTATTATCGAGTTCCTCGACGACCAGCACGAGTCTTACATGCTTCAGGAGCAGCAGCCCCGCCGCCAGGACAAGATCGATCTCCGTGTCCACGCTTGCCTGTACTTCATCCGCCCTACCGGCCACACCCTCAAGCCTCTTGATATCGAGGTCATGAAGAGACTCTGCTCTCGCGTGAACCTGATCCCTGTCATTGCCAAGGCCGATACTCTCAGCCCGGCCGACTTGGCCAAGTTCAAGCAGCGCGTAAGTTGGGCACGATCCTTTATTCAACTACCAGCACTAACCTGCCCAGATTGCCGCCGTCATCGAGGCGCAGAATATTAAGATCTATCAGCCCCCGATTGAGGAGGACGACGACGCTGCTGCTCAGCACGCGCGTAGCCTTATGGCCGCTATGCCGTTTGCTGTGATTGGTTCCGAGAAGGACGTCAAGACCAACGACGGACGCATCGTCAAGGGTCGCCAGTACTCTTGGGGTGTTGCCGAAGTCGAGAATGAGGACCACTGCGACTTTAAGAAGCTTCGGTCCATTCTGATCCGCACCCACATGCTTGATCTCATCCACACCACCGAGGAGCTTCACTATGAGGCTTACCGTGCTCAGCAGATGGAAACGCGCAAGTTTGGCGAGGCCCGTCCCCGCAAGCTCGACAACCCCAAGTTTAAGGAGGAGGAAGAGGCTCTTCGCAAGCGTTTCACTGAGCAGGTTAAGATCGAGGAACAGCGCTTCCGCCAATGGGAGCAGAAGCTCATTTCTGAGCGTGACCGCCTCAACAAGGATCTCGAGCAGACCCATGCCCAGATCAAGTCGCTGGAGCAGGAGCTCGAGTCTATGCAGGGCAGTGCTGTCCGAAGCCACGGCCGCCGCTAAGTATTCTGCGTATCCTTCGTCTTGGTTGCAGAGCTGTGGCTATATATTCAAGAGTTCGCATTTTCCGTGGTCATAGCCTTGCACAGGGTCGCACCTGGTTAGGCCAAATGGTATCAACAGAGGAATACAGGCATGGATATTCTTCGCAGCAGGCTCCAGCGTTGTTGATTTGTTGGTCTGCCGTAATGAATGGAACTTTTTGATTGTGGAGGAAGAGCGCTTGCTTGCTCGCTGTCGGGCCTCCTTTTGTGATTGGCCATGGAGGGCCAAAAGTTAATATGTCCCTTGACGAGCAAGATTTGTTGTGGAAGTTTTGGTAATGTAGCCTTATTTTATTCCCTTTATTGACCGAAGTCTCGTATATTCGATTTCCATTTGCTCGCACTGTGCCTCCCTGTGAATTGGTGCGGTGTTTAGCCCGCGTGAATGCCATCAAATGTACCGACATGGAGCCTCTAAATACCTCAATGTATGATGAAATGTGACTAAAAACAAAACTCCTTGCCTCGATGAGAATGAGAGTGTGAACATGAAAGGGAGAGTGAAACAAGAGCAAAAAAGGAGGTCGTGCCCGACGCATACTCGTTTTGAATATTTGCTTTTCAAACCCGACTTGGTTCAAGCAAAGCAATTATCCCACCAGGGCCTCTGCCAGTACGACAAGACGGAAGCCAATGTATCTGTAGAAGAAAATCCCATGAAGCTGTTAAAGTGTTTGCCACCCCACCGCGGACGCGGACGCAACGCGTGCATATATACAAAAGATGAACCCCAGCCGCCAAAGTTTCTGCCCCCTCCTCCCCTCCTTCACCCCCCCCCCCCGCGCGGCTCAAACGGCGTCCATGCTGGCGCGCGTGGTGAGCTGTTCGTTCTTGTTGCCGAGGCGGGATATCTGCAGGAAGGCGTCGACGCCGTATCCCTCGAGGCTGTGGACGTGCAGGCTGCCGGCCCAGTACTCTGCGTAGACGCGGCTGAGGGGCAGGCCCATGCCGAGGCGGAGGTTGGGGGGCCGGCTGGTGAGGCTGGAGAGGGAGTTTTGCTGGGACGGGGTGTGTGGGGTGGCGGCGGAGGGGGCCCGGTCCTGGGGCGACGACGGTATTGTCGGCGTCGTCGTCGTCGTCGTCGTCGCCGGGTAGGCGGGGGCCTTGAGGTCGGCGCGGGCGAGCTCGTCAATGTGCAGCTCCTGCATGGTGGCGGCCATGCGGGGGACGCGGCCGAGGTTGGCGAGGCGGGCGGCGGACTGCGGGCCCTTGGAGAAGGACCAGAGGTAGGGGAGCTCCTCGCGGGGGATGCCGCCGCCGCGGTCGGAGATGCGGATGATGACGTGCTCCTGGGCCTCGCAGATGGTGACCTCGATGGGCGGCGGGGGCTCGACGGCGGATGGGGAGGAGGAGGAGGAGGAGGAGGAGGAGGAGGAGGAGGCGGCCTTTGCGCGGAGGCGGGCCTGGCGGTCGACGACGGCTTGGACAGAGTTCCGGAGAAGCTCGCCGATGATGTACTCGAGGTGGCTGAGGATGTAGGGGAAGGAGGCGTTGAGGTGGCCGTCGATGCGGACGTCGGGCACCTCGGCGTCGGGCCCGTTGGTGGAGCGGGCGAGGGCGGTGACGGCGCGGGCGCAGCGCTCGATGACCTCGCGGGCCTGGCACTTGATGAAGACCTCGCCGATGAAGTCGCTCTCGGAGAGCTTGGCGCCCGGGGAGAAGTGCGGCGAGTGGTAGGTTTCGGTGAGGGAGAGGTGCTGCTCGGCGATGACGCGACGGGAGATGCGCTGGAAGATGTCGTCGTTAGCTGGTTGTGGTGGATGGTGGATTGGCTGGACAAGGAGCAAAGAGATTAAAAAGATGGGGGGGAGGAGGGGCTCTCCGAGGACATACAGATCGTAGAATGGTATTCATAAACTTGTCGAGGTCTTTGGGGTTCATCAGACCGCCACACTCAAGAATGCCCATGGCGAGCTTGGGGATGACGGTGAGGTGGCCCTTGAGGTTCTGACTGATGATCTCGCAGAGGCGATCGTTATCCTCGAGGGTCTTGATCTCTTTGATCTTGCGAAATGTGTCGAAGGCATTGTAGTAGAGGTTGTAGACATCGTTGATGTGCGGATTCGTGACGACGACGTAGGGGAGCTGTTGCATGTCCCGGAGGCGGTGGGCGATTCTGGCTTGTGTTGGCTTGATTGTCTTTGGCCAGGCATCGGATTTGGCAAAGTAACGCACCTGGATGGCAATTCCGTCCGTACATAGTTGGCGGAGCTTATGAGGCGGGATTCTGTGAGGGAACGGCCAAACACCATGAGCTGGCGCAAGCTAATAGGACGAGCCTCGCGCGCAACCCATCTGCAGCGGCAGGTTAGCGACAACAAGCAAGATTCTCCGGGCCATTTCTGCGGCTTTGAGGATTATGCGTCGTAGCGGAAAGCACACGGTCGGGTTCTGTACGTACTCGTCGAGGACAGAGACGGGGCGCCAAGCGGCAGCGGCGGTGGCGGCTCCGCGGCCGGCCATCGGACACCGACGCGGCGCGGCGCCGACTCGGACGGCGAGGGCAGCGTCGATGAGCCGCTTGCGCGGCCGAGTGTGGCGCATCGAGCTCGACAGCATCATGATCGGGCCATGCGGCGGCAGAGCCGTGTTGCGGTCGAGCGGAAGGGCGGTCCCTGGGTAGGGGTAGTCTGCTGGTCGTGTGGTTTCGCGCGACGGAGGGAAGAGCGGGCAGAGAGAGAAAGCCAGTGTTGGAGGCAAGGCAAGGCGTTTGCGAGGGACGAGAGGGGCGTGAAGGGAGGGTCTCAATGTTGGGCAAGTAGAGATGGTATTGTAAATAAGGAATGCTTCGGGGGGAGCTGAGAGATGGACAAGTTCAGAGAGGCACGTTTTTAACATGCGCAGAATAAAGTAGATGTCGAGAGCTTTTTCCGGGTCGGGCGCGAAGAAGCTTTGCTTGTGACTGGGCCGCCTCGCCTGGCAAAAAGCCAGTGACAGACGACAGACGGATTTTGGGGGCGTTTTCTTGTCGCGATTTTACCCCACAGTCAAGCGGTATCGGCTCCCGATCAGGCCACGGAGATCAAGACTCACGAGGGCATCAGGGATGGATGAGGAGATGCTTCACGACCATGAAAAAATGACCGAGGAAGAGCAAGCAGAAAAAGGCCTCACATCTAGGAACAGAAACCAGAGAAATAGTCGCCCCCGGAGCTACGAGCTTCCCCTCATTCGGCGGCCCTCGTTCCCCGCGTTACAAGATGAGCTACCTACCTACCATGTGTCTCTCGACCTACAGCACCGACATGCTACTATTCCAAGGACTGACTATCGTCTTGCCATCTCAAGCTAGCTTCTGCGGCTGCCCGTCTTGCTGCATGCCATCTCACGGCTCGGCTGCTTTTGCTGCCCAATTCTCGGCACGGCTGTTGTGGCGACCGTGTTTGGCGGTGTTGATCAAGTTGATTTGCTGCTGGACCAAGGCAGCTAGTAGAAAATGAGGCGTCTGATGGGTTGCAGTCCGTAGAGGCTGCTCCATGGTGACCCGGCATAGGTAGTGCAAATTAAGAGATTAGGATAAAGAAAGGCCCAGGTGTATCTGAGTCGTAGAATGACTTGACTCTGAATAATGGCGACTCTTGGTCCTCTGAACAACACTGTCATTGAGCGCGCGAGTTTGTTCTTTCTTGTCGCTCGTCCGATGGCTGCTTCCAGCACTTGTGCAACCCACCCTTGATGGTGAGCGCCTCGCTTTGCTTCAACGGGGCGGCCAGTGAGAGAGACGATCGCAGCCACATTTGGTCACGGCCTTTCACATGTTCCACATGCTGGCGGTTTTTACAGTGGTGCGCGAGGCGACATGAACAGGGTTCTTTATTATACATGGCCGTTGTGAAGTCTCAGGCTCATGCAGTCCAGGGGCCAATTACTTGGTAGAGTAAGCTGCTCGAGCTGTGTACGACCTGACATTGGCAACTGGGTTGGGCTTGAGTAAGCCCCAAGTCTTATATACGTGCGGCCCTTGACGCCATGTACTCCGTGTAATCCTTTTGTAGCAGTAGGAAGCTTATTAGATGGCTCTGGACACAACGGCTTTTGGAGATGCAATGAACTCGTCCTCGGGAACACTTTGAGTTTGCCAATGCAGAGGCCAGGTCGCAGCAACATTGCGGGGAGGGCATACCTATGTAGGTAAAAGAGTCGACTAGTAGTGAGGTACCTTAACGAAGCCATGATTAGTGCGGAGATTTATGTACCAGCTAACAACGTTTGGAAGCACCAGGCGACACATGCCTTGGGAGGCTTGGTACTTATTATGGGACATACCTAGGTAGGTACCTACGTGCAGGGCGTCTGTGGGTGCATGCACAAGGTACCGGCCGTCCCCAGTGTATCAGAACACCAGGGCTGGCGACGGCTCCTTCAACCTTAGCACCTACCTACCTATAGTTAGGTAGTTACCAACTAAATTTCAAGGTACCTCTGTGTACGCAGGCACCGGACTCAGAAGCAATGTCTCTTTGATTTGCATCATCATGCCTGGACAAAACTCCTGACGCAGGCCAACACGATATCACAAACTTACTAAATTAAGCAACAGGCTAGGTACTGAAGCACAAGCCTAACATGCATGGTTAAAAACCCCGTTGGCGCTGCCGCGACATGGAATATTTACAACCTGCCTTCTACCACTAACTACCTACCTAAACTACCTACTGCTAGGTACTACCACCAACTAACTTTGCCTACCTACCTGTGCCTCTCTCCCTCTCTCCCTCTCTCTTTATCCCAGCTTACCTACAGCCGCTGCACCCCGCCGTGCAGCCGTGACGTGACGCCTCCCGCTGCTCATCCATCAACCGACCTCCTCCCGCTACTCTTGCATCCTGCCTTGGAGCATCCTGCCCCCCAGACGGGCCTCTCTTTTCGTCTTTTTACGGATTCCACGGTCTATGTCCGTAATTGGCAATCATGGTGAGTCCCTACTCGCCCTCCAGTCCTGCTCGCTCGCTCGTCGCCGCTTGCCCGCTCCATCCCTGCACCTGCCGCCTCAAGATAATTTTTTCCCACCTCTAGCTGCCACGGCGACGCCTCCTGCTCGCCCGGTATGCGTCGCCTCCCGTGGCCTGGCCTTCGCCTCGATCCATACATACCCTCTGCCCAGTCGCATTGCTTCATCCTCTCCTTCACAGCACTTCCGCCGTCTCACCCGAGCACACACACCTCGGCACTCGCCCCGGGTCGCCCAACCTTCAGCATCCAATACCCAGATTCTGCGCCCTCCAATACCACTTTTCTACATAATTTCCTCTTCCCCGTCCCAATGGATATCCTCGCCGCTTCCTCGCCGCGCCTGCACGTTGCTGACATGTCCATCTCAACCCAGAGCTACAACATCCCCTCTCCCAACGAGATGGAGGTCGACGCCCCCGAGTACGTTGACGTCTCGAGCCTCGCCGACCGCGATTCCATCGCCATCATAAACCCCGACAGTGTCGACCAAGACACCGAGGCCCTACAAGATCTTCCTCTAGCCAGTGACTGTAGGTAATCCTGTGACCGAATGCCAGTTGCCCCCAAATGTTCAATGCTCAATGCTAACCTCTGCTCTCTAAACTCATGTAGATGACGCTATGAAAGAGCTTGTCCTACCCCCCCTGATCGAACAGCCCAAGATCCTCGAGGACTGCGTCAATACCTGGACCGTTGAAGGTTGGCGCAATCTCCCAAAGAAGGAGCATGGTCCTATCTTCCACGCCGGTGGATTTCCTTGGTAAGTTTGCGGCACGCTGTCGCCCCGGCATTCGCCACCCATATTAACCATACTTCAGGCGCATTCTTCTCTTCCCCCACGGAAACAACACAGATCACTGCTCCATTTATCTCGAGCACGGCTTCGAGCCTGACGCTGTACCTGATAACTGGAGCTGCTGCGTTCACTTTTCTCTTGTCCTTTGGAACCCCAACGACCCGAGCTTATACACCAACCATGGCGCTCACCACCGCTTCACCAAGGAAGAGGGCGACTGGGGCTTTACACGTTTTGTAGAGAGCAGGAAAATGTTCAACATTCCCTGGGAGAACAGCACACGACCCCTTCTCGAAAACGAGACAGCCAATATCACGGCTTACGTCCGTCTGGTCGAGGACGAAACCGGTGTACTTTGGCACAACTTCGTTAACTACGACTCCAAAAAAGAGACGGGTTACGTCGGCCTCAAGAACCAGGGCGCCACGTGCTACCTCAATTCCCTTCTTCAGTCACTATATTTTACGAATGCCTTCCGCAAGGTCAGCATCAATCTCTGCCCTTCAATACTTGTACTGACCCTTCTAGGCTGTCTATGAAATTCCCACAGAAAGCGACGGCGACGGAGACCTAACAAACTCTGCATACACCCTCCAGCGCCTGTTCTACCAACTGCAGACGTCAGAGCAGGCTGTCGGCACAAACGAGCTGACCAAGTCATTTGGATGGGAAACGAGGCACATTTTTGAGCAACAAGACGTTCAAGAACTCTCGCGGAAGCTAATGGAGAGGTTAGAGGAGAGAATGAAGGGCACCACGGCTGAAAATGTTCTCCCCGAAATGTTCAGCGGCAAGATCAAGACGTATATTTCCTGCATCAATGTCGACTATGAATCAAGTCGCGTCGAAGACTTTTGGGACATCCAGCTCAACGTCAGCGGCAACAAGAGCCTTCTTGACAGCTTCCGCGACTATATTCAAGTCGAAAAGATGGACGGCGAGAACCAGTACTTTGCTGGCGACGAACACAAGCTTCAGGACGCAGACAAAGGTGTTATTTTTAACAGCTTCCCCGATGTCCTCCACCTTCAGCTCAAGCGTTTCGAATACGACATCCAACGGGATATGATGATGAAAATCAACGATCGCTACGAGTTCCCTGATGTTTTTGATGCTGCACCCTACCTGAACGATGATGCCGATCGATCCGAATCGTGGACGTACCAGCTCCACGGTGTCCTTGTTCACAGCGGCGACCTTAACGCCGGCCACTACTATGCTTTCATCAAGCCCAACAAGGATGGCTGGTTCTACAAGTACGACGACGACAAGGTCACCAAGGCTACCATACGAGAGGTTTTGGAAGAAAACTACGGCGGCGAGGAGCGTATTCCTAACGGTCTTGCCCGGGCCCCCCTGCAGAGGAAAGCACCAACCATACGCCAAAACAGTGCCTACATGTTGGTTTACATCCGACAGACCCGCGTTGACAAGATTCTTTGCCCTGTTACGGAGAGTGATATTCCCTCCCACTTGCAGCTACGTTTCGAGGCCGAAGTTGCTCAGAAAGAGGCCCGCCGCAAAGAGCAGCGTGAGGCTCACCTCTATATGATGGTCAAAGTCGTCACCAATCAGACCTTTCGTAACTTTGGTGGCACCGACATGGGTCGCTTCGATAACAGCAACAGCGAAGACGAGTCGGCTCCCAGGTCATATCGGGTCAAGAAGACAACTGTCATGGAAGAATTTGTGCAGCAAGTGGCAGAGGACATGGGCCAGGAGCCCGCTCAAGTCCGCGTTTGGCTCATGGTCAACCGCCAAAATAAGACGATACGCCCTGACCAACCCGTCATGGATTTGAGTCTGACTGTGGAGGAGATTTATGCGCGCTCCGCCGCGCATCGTGACTCGAGCCTCCGGCTTTGGGCGGAAGTCGCAACTGAGGTTGACAACGAGGGACTTGCCGTATGGCCGTCATACCAAGCCCCCAGTCCAAACGGCAGCAGAGAAGATACGATTCTGCTTTTACTAAAGTATTTTGATGTGGACAGGCAGGAGCTCCGTGGCGTGGGCCATGTGTACATGCAGAAGGAGGGGAGGGTCGAAGACCTGGTCCCGCTCATCCACGCTGCCATGGGCTGGGAGGCCAAATTGCCCGATGACGAACGCCTTCTGCTCTGGGAAGAAATCAAGCCTAATATGATTGAGCCTTTGAAGCCCAAGTTTACTCTCAGAATGGCAGAGCTCCAAGATGGTGACATTATCTGCTTCCAAAAGACGTCGGAGCACAAGTTACAGGCCCGCCTCTCAGACGCGCCAAGCAAGGAGCTGACTCCAGCGGGCGATCGGATGGAGGACGCCAGGGAGTACTACGACTTTTTAGAGCACAAGAGGACTGTGAGATTCCACGCCCACCCCAGTCGATGCGACCAGGAGAAGTACCCGGCGTTTGAGCTCGTTCTGAATGGAAAGATCAACTACGATGCGCTGTCTGAGAGCGTAGGGGCATACCTCAAGGTCGAGCCAACACATATTCGTCTGTGGACTGTCAACGCCTCGACAAACAATCCCAAGGTGCCAGTCAGGCGAGGCACCAACCCGACGCTGCGACAGATTCTCAGCCCCACGGGAGGAAGTCTGAATGCCAGTCAAAGGAGCGACGCATTCTACTTTGAGGTGCTCGAGATGAGTCTAGCAGAATTGGATACCAAGAAGAGCATCAAGCTTACGTGGCTCAGCGAAGGTATATCCAAGGAAGAGCAGTTTGACCTGTTGGTAGCCAAGACTGGAACGATTGAGGACTTGATTCAGGCTTTGGTGAAGAAGGCTAAGATTGCGGACGAGGCCGAGGGAGGAAGGATACGCGTCTACGAGACGAGTTCCAACAAATTCTATCGCGAGCCTGTCCGGGAGCATGCCGTGCAGAACCTGAGTGACTATACGCAAATCTACGCGGAGCGCGTGCCTGCCGATGAGTTGGATGCCAGCGAAGCCAACTTTGTGCAGGTGTTCCATTTCCAGAACGAACCCAACCGCACTCACGGCGTGCCATTTAAATTCTTGATTGTCGAGGTATGTCTTGGTGGTCTAGGCAGGCCATGAGTGTATATGTATGCATCCTGTACAATGAAAACTAACACGGCACAGGGAGAGAAGTTTGTGGACAGCAAGAAACGTCTGGAAAAGAGGACTGGACTCAAGGGCAAGAGCTTCGAAAAGATTAAGTTTGCTGTTGTGCGCAGAAGTAACCCTTCAAAGCCGCGGTACCTGGAAGATGGTGAGCATATATATTACCGAGTGACCATGGCGGTGCATGACGGTTACTAATTGTTGGTAGATGATGAGCTGTGGAATCTGATTACGTCGGAAGATGATTTCCTGGGCTTGGATCATCTTGATCGAACGAGATCGGTGCGGAACGGATCCGAGGCGCTTTTCCTTCGTTGAGTCAGGCTTCCGTCGTGTGTCTCAGTTGCTGGCTGCGTGTATGATGCGCCGTGTGCTAAACAGTTGGGAGGGTGCATCTCGCGATGTGTACAAGGAGCGGTGGCTTGTAGGGCAGGCTCCTCGATGGGTATTGGAGAGGAGTTTGTTTCTTGTTTCATTTTTGTAGCACGACATTGCAAGTATAAGATTATCTTATCTGGGGGCCGCTGAAAGTGTGGCATTGGGATATCATGGTTTGAACGGCCAAGGCATCGTGGTCTGCAGGCAGTGCAATATGACTACGCCATTGAGCACTGTGCTCACTGCTGCTTTTGCTTGTGTTGTGAGGGTGCGATTTGTTGATTACGGCCGTGATACTTGGATTTGAAGCCACAAGTCGGTCACGTCTTGGCCCGCGTCTCGCTCTCGGGGTCTGTGAGACTCTTTTCTTGTGCAATTTGGTGTTGAAATAACACGCGTATACGCCGCGCTCATTCATCATGAATCAACTTGACGAACCGCAAACCTTGAAAGGTGTCCTCTTGCCTACTTGCCTGCTGCAAACACCGCCGAGTCAGCCCAACGAATGAGATGAACGCTTGCCAAATTTCCCAGCTGCCGTGTCGAAACTCTTTACCCGTCGGTCCACGTCGACACCCTCGATTTGCCCTCGTCCCCAACGATGGCGTGTCCCGAACAAGACGGTACGGATCGCCGCAAACCACCGCCCGCCCGCACACAGCGGCCGCGAGACCTCCGCCCGGCGAGCGACTCAGCGCGGCCTCCCCCCTCTACGGAAGTCGTTTGGCCCACGCGAGCAGATTGGCCGAACCTGGGGCTGGGGCTGTCTGCGGTGGGGGTGGTATGCGCCCGTTTCTGTTTGCTGGGACTTTTTTTTCTGGTAAAATTATCTAGGCGTATGAGTTTTTTTTTCTTTTCTTTTCATCTCTGTTGGCTGCACTTTCGAGAACTGGGGGGGCACGCAAGGCAGGCAGGGCTTTTTGGTCCGGAGATGTCGCCTCCCGGTCTTGTATCAATGTCTACGCGTCATAGAACGTGACGTGATGAGGGTACTGCCGATTATTGTGATTGCAACATTTAGACGGGAATTATTAGATGATAACTGACTGACTTTATAATAATGCCGTGTTAGTATATATATATACATGGAGAAGAAGCGGGTAGGTTGGTTGTCAAAGAATTGGTGTGTCGTTTTGTCGCGTCTAAACTCACCGTACCTCTTACATGGCCAATAAAACATTGGAGTGAGAAACGTTGAGCAACAGGAAAATTCTTGGCAAGAATGATTTAAGCAAGTATATATGATTACCTTCAGACAGTCCCATCTCCTGCTTGCGTCCTGGGGCAAATGGCGAATATTGTACATTTTATTGAGCCGGGGGGGTGGTTGCTTCCACACGACCCCCTCTATGATACACTGCTAAATCAACATGACGTGTTATTCTTCAACACAAAAGCATACATCACCTCTACTACCGCCCGCCGCCGCCCGCTCATCTCCTCGCACGCGCCGCCCCCGCGCCACGACCCGCCAGCACCGGCACCGGCTCCGCCGCCGCCTTCTTCTGCTCCTCCACGAGCCTCTCCATCAAGTAGCCGTCGATGCGCCGCTGGCCGTCCACGACGCGGCCCTCCTCCAGCCTGCGCGCCTCCTCCTCCGCGGCCCCCTTGCGCAGCTCCGCGAGCTCCTGCCTGCGGCGCTCCGTCATGCGCCACGCCGGCGGGAACCGCGGCTTCTTCTCCTCCCCCCTCGTCGTCCTGCGGCTGTGGCGCGTGTCGAGGGCGACGTCGGCAAAGGTGTCCTGCGGGTCGCGCGCCTCGGCGACGAGCGCGAGCACGAGGTCCTGCAGGTACCGCTTGTTCTGCGCCTGGTGCTCGTAGCGCGCGCAGCTCATGCGGACCACGTCCCGGTCCGGGTCGAGGCGCGCGCCGACGAGCTTGCGCAGCTTGTCCGTCTGCGCGCGCGTCAGGCCCAGGTCGCCGGGGGCGAACTGCACCACCACCTTGCTCTCGGCCGGGTGCGCCTCGCCCATGTACGTCGTGTACCGCCACCGGAGGACCTGATCGGGCCTTGGCAACTCGAACGGCTTCGCGAGCTCTGTGGGGTGTTCGCCACCTGGTTAGCTTTTTTTCCAAAACATGTTTTCCCGAAATCTTTTGTTCTGCTTTTTTTTTTTTTTGAAGGGGGTCCTTACTCGACAGCAGCGGCATCTCCCACACGGCCAACCTCGTGTAGTGGCGCATCTCCCGGACCTCGTCGAGCTTGTTGTGCGCCATCGACATCATGTCGTTCTCGTTGAACTCGTCGTGCTCCTCGGTGAAGGTGTCCGGGTCGTCCTCGTCGTACCAAAAGTTGCGGCGGTCCGGCCGGCCGCCCGAGTCGTCCCGCACCAGCTCGTCCGTCAGCAGCTTGTCCTGCGTCGAGAAGCCCGGCGTGTTCCGCAGCTTGTCGTCCAGGTACGCCTCGACGGTCGCGTGCCCGTTGAGCTTGGCCAGCTGGTCCAGCTGCCGCAGGCCCTCGGGCGTCGCCCGCTCCGCAAAGGCCCTGTCGAGCTGCCGCAGCTCGACGGGCGCGCCCTCGTCGCCGCCCTCGTCGCCGTCAAAGGCTCGCTCGGCGCGGCGCGGGCGGCTCGTCGTGAATGCTGATGCTGCGGCGGCGGGCGTCGTCGTGCGGCCGGTGATGGTTGTCACGCGATGGCGGGCCAATTGCGGTGCTGCCCGGCGACAGGCGGCGGCGCACAGGCTCGCGACGCGGGGAGCGGACGCCATTTTTGACAGTAGTCGACTGTGTGAATGGCGATTCCGGCTATGTGTCGTGTTTGCGCGTTGTAAAGACGAAGAATTGTCGTTCGTTGAAAGCTTCCAAAATTTCGGCGGAGCAGTTGCCCCTGGTGGTGAGAAGCGCTGCCGAAGTTCAGCCTTTCCTAGGTGTGGGTACTCACCGGCTAACAGCATCACGCATACCATGTGCAGGGGGCTGTTAGGGTGCCAACCCAACTTACGTCACTTGCAACATATACGTGCAACTCAATTGGCAATCATTGATGAAATGGCTACGGCAAAGTTCACTAAAAGATACTGTCTCGTCACGGTCGGCGCGACAGTTGGCTTCAAAAAGCTGACCGCTGCGGTTCTCGAGCCCGACTTTTGGCGGCATCTCGCTGCTCACGGCTTCACTGATCTGCACGTCCAGTGCGGGCCGGATGAGCCCTGGGCAGCCGCCCGCGTCGAGAGCCACAAGGACGATATCCCCGAGTCCCTCTCGGTCCAAGTATTCGCCTCTAGGAAGAACCTCCTGATGGAGGAGATGACCTTGTGCAAGGCGCTCGCCAACGAGCGATCCAAGGGCCTCATCATCGGCCACGCAGGTGAGCCCGCCTCAGCATCGCAACACGCCCTTCCCTTGCGCAGCAGCACTGACGCGGCAACCAGGCACGGGGACGATACTGGACGCGTGGAGGATCGACGTCCCCATGGTGGTCGTGCCCAACACGGAGCTCCTCGACGACCACCAGACCGAGATGGCCCGACACCTGGCACGCGAGGGCTACGCAACCCAAGCCAAGGCAGAGTACTTCCCCCTCCCCCCTCTGCTCATCCTGAGCGACCCATTGTCACCCATTGTCATCTCTAACCTTTCCCGGACGCAGCCTTGCGGATCTCAAGGAGGCAGTCGATAAGGCGAAGCTGCTCGCGGAGGAGAGCAAGAGCCGCAACCCGCCGCACACCATCGCCGGGAGCAAGCCGGCGATGCGCCTGTGGGATATGGTCCCGGAGGAGGTGCGGGAGGAGCAGAATCAGCAAATGGCCACCGACTAGAGGAACCAGGCGCATTTTCTGATGACGTGTCTGCAACTATCATGACCCCGGCGCAAAAAGGAAAAAAAGGACAAAACATGGCTTCAACTTGATGATACCCCACGCAAATAACTACAATGGCTTCTAGAATTCGTTTTTCTTTTTGCTTGCAAAGGCTAGCTTCTATCCCTCGCTTATGAAATTTTATTTCTATTTCAACGCACACAATTCAGCTCTCTCATGGCAGGTTCTGCACGTCCCAGATCTTGACGGTCGCGTCGTTGCCCGCGCTCGCCAGCCGCCCGCCCTCGATCCACGCCACGCCGCTGACGCCGTCCTTGTGCGCGTTGGCCGCCTTGATGCGCTTGCCCTGGTTCTTCTTCTCCAGGCACCAGACGAAGATGTTCGTGTCGAGGCTGCCGCTGGCCGCGTGCGCGCCGGCGTCGTCCCACGCGATGCAGGTGACGCGCGCCGTGTGCGCCGACCACCGGTCCGCCGCCACCTCCCAGCCGCCGCCGACCTTGTACACGTAGATCTTGCCGATGCTGTTGCCCGCGGCCAGGTGCGCGCCGTCGCGTGAGAACGCGAGCGCGGAGACGGCGCCGGTCGAGTTGGTCAGGGTCTGCGCTTCGTGCAGCGCGCCGTCGGCGTCGGCCGCGTACACCCTGACCGAGTTCTGCTCGGCGCCGACGGCGACGAAGCCTGCGGTGGCGGCGATGGCGCCGGGTGTGTACGGAGTTGCTGTCTCCTTGGCCAGTTTCCCGTTCTTGTATGCGGCGACTCCGGATGTCGTGGCAACATAGACGATGCCGTCGGCGGCCGCGACACCCTTGGGCTGGGCAGGCAGGCTGATGCTCTCGCCCAGGAACGTCTTGGCGCCTTCGTCCACCGTTCGGAGCGTGTCATCCCAGCCCGCGCTGTACGCCCTGCCAGAAGCACCGGCCAGCTGGGCAACCTGGTTTGTGTGGGCCTGGCCGTCGGCGACGGCAGCGGTGCCAGTTTTAACGTCCCAGTGACATACGCGGCCGTCGAAGCTGCCCGTCCACAGCGCCGTGCCCTTGTCATCCGACGCGCGGATCATGGTCGTGATACCCTTGTCGTGTCCCTGGATCACCCTGACGGGCTGCTCCTTACCCTCGTGCAGATACGTGAGCTCGCCGCGCAGGTTCACGCTGATGATGAGGCTGTCGCTGCGGCCGTGGGGGATGACGACGCCCACCTGCTGGTCGCCCACGCTGACGCCATCGCCAAACTTCCAGGTCTGCGTGGCCTTGCCCGACTCCACGTCCCAGAGGCGGACGGTCTGGTCTGCGCTCGCCGTGGCGATCTTGGTGCCGTCCTGCGACCACGAGACGGCGAAGACGGAGCCGGTGTGCTCGCCCTCGCCAATCTGCCGACCGGGCTCGCCCGTCTTGCCGTCGTAGAGCTGTATGCGCCTATCTGCACCGACCGTGACCAGGGCGCTGCCGTCGGGCGAGTAGGCGGCGCCGAGCACGAAGCCGCGGTGCTGGGTGCTCTTGTCGTTGAACTTGTAGGGCGCGCCGTGGTAGAAGACCATGTTGCCGTCGTCGCCGACGGTGGCGGCGCGGAAGGGGCGCTGGCCCTTGACGGCGACAGCGTTGACGGCCTTGCTGTGGCCGATGACCTCGCCGACCGAGTTGCCGCTGTCGGCGGTGATGCAGCGGCCAAACTGCTCGCGGCCGTCGCCGACGGCGATGACGCGCTGCGACTCGCCGTCCCAGGCGACGTCGTTGAGGCGGCCCGAGATGATGCCGTACTCCTTGCCGAGGTTGTCGATGTTCTCGGGCTCCCAGATGCGCAGTGTGCCGGCGGCGTCGCCGCTGGCAATCTTGAAGCCGCTGGGGGAGAAGCGGGCGACGGTGGTGGCGGCGGTGTGGCCGGTGTATTCCTTGCAGTCGTCGGGCGAGTCGATGGATCGGACAAAGATGGATTTGCCAGACTAAGATCGGGGTTAGACGTAATTTCGAGTTTGCTCGTGGCGGGGGACAGCTTCGAAACAGCGGTCGGGTTACTGACGGCGTAAGCTATGCGCTGGCCCTTGCTATCGGTCGAGAGCTGAGTGGGCTGGCCACGGGTCGTGGCGGGCGCCGCAGCCAGGATCTTGCTGAGACTAATGGTGGGAGAAGCCATCTTTCTGTATGTAATTTCACAGAGAGGCGGTAGAGGTTCCGGGGTGCCTTGTTCGGGCTCGTGTTTGTTTGCGGAACGTGGGGATGGGATGAGCTTGGAGAGCTTGGAGAGCTTGGAGGGGCAGCAAACGGCGAGAGGGGCAGCAGTGACGTCTGTGAGTGAGTGAGGTTTGGTTGTTGGGTTGGTGTAGTTGAAGGGAGCAAGTCAAAAATCAGGAATTACTCATAAAAAAAAGGGGGACGATGAAATTTAACAAGAACAAATGATTCCCGATTCAAGTCTATTTGTAGAAGAAGTAGAAGAAGATTGATTTTCATATTCAAAGTACAACATTGTTGAGCTGCTGCCTGCAGCACCCCCCCATGGATGCTGGATGCTGGATGAGCTAAGCAAAGTGAGTGGCCCTCGCTCAGTCGTATGCCGAACCGACAAGGGCGGCAACCATCACCAACACCACTACTGTCGCTGCTTCTTCTTCTCTGGGCAGTTCAGGACTGAAGCTCGGAGAGTCTTCAAAAGATCGTTGCTCGGCGAGTCCATGTCCAGCGACCAGACCATCGCACCGGCCAGGCCCTTGGAAGCCGCATAGTCCGCCTTGATCTTGAGGCTCTGCGGGTCATCGTACGAGATGTACGTCTTGGTCTTGGGGTTGAAGAGCCAGGGCGTCTGCGTCGTGTTGTCCCACTGACGCACCCAGGGGGCCTTGGCCGTCAAGGGATCCGAGAGCACGCCCTGCTCCAGGAGGTGCTTCCACTGCCAGGTGCCCGAGTTGGCCGTCGCGCCCGCGCACACGTCGTGCCACGGCGCGTCGTGCTTGTCGCCGAGCGGCACCACGTTGGACTGCGGCTGGTACTGGTTGGTCGCGTTGCACAGCATGTTCTTGAGCGTCGTCGTCGACTTGCCGTAGAAGGCGTACCCGGCGTTGAGCTTCGCCGCCGGCCACCCCGCGCCCGTCCACGCGTCAATGGCCGACACGAACGAGACCTGCGCGCCCACGCCCGGCTCGAAGTTGAGCGGCGCGTTGGGCCCCGTCACCTTGTTCCACCCGCCGTTGATGTCGTACTGCATCAGGTTGGCGAAGTCGACCTCGGCCGCGAACGCCGAGACGTCCTTGAGCGGCCCGTTGGGCCCGTCAAAGGGCTCCACGCGCACCGCCAACGTCACCAGCTTTTTGCCCGCGCCAAAGGCCGCCGCCAGCTCCGACCGCAGCTTCTTGAGGAAGACGAGGAAGTTGGCCGAGTCCTTGTCCTTGTCGACGACGTTGCAGGCGTTGCCGAGGCGGCCTGGGTACTCCCAGTCCAGGTCGATGCCGTCCAGGTTGTGGGTCTTGATGTACTGGACGATGCTGCGGACCATGTTGTCGCTTGTGTTGGTGTTCTTGACAATGTTGGAGAAGCGATGGGAGGCGCTCCAGCCGCCGATGGACAGGAGGGCCTTGACGCCCTTGCTGTGCAGGGACGAGACGAGTTCCGGCAGGAACGATTCGCCGTCAAAGGTGAACGATCCGTCGGTTTCGGGGACGCCAAAAGCAAAGTTGATGTGCGTATACAGGCTCAGGTCCATGGGGTCGCTGTACTGCTTCTTCCAGGAGAGATGGTAACCGACGACATTCTTGCCGGCCAGGACGCCTGTGCTGGCGAATGCCAGCAAGGTGGAGAGACACTGAGTTACGCGCATTTTTTTCCGGAGCCCAATGCTAAATCTTGATGTGGTACTAAAACTGTGTGATGCATGAGTTAATGCGGCGAGCCTGATGCCTTTATATCTCTACATGAGGACCGCGGCCCTCAGATCCTCTCGTTGCTCTTCCAGGGGTATCAACAGCTCGGAGTCATGCTCACCCAACTAGGAAATTGAGGGACTGTCGCAATGCAGCAGAATTTTGGACTTGTGAATTAATTACGCTATCTAGGAATTACAATGGTAAGGAACTGACTCAGGCACACACGCGCCTTCACTCATGAAGGAACAGAGTCATGTACACTGTACACACACATACAAACGGCGATAGCTACAGGAAAGAGGATTAACGTTGGAGAGAGAATCGAGAACACACGGATACAGGTGATGTAGCGTACAGCAAAAGGGCTGAAAACGTCTCTCGCCCGCGGTTTCTTGGGCCTTCTGTGGAAACATGAAATTGACCCTGTCGTATTCAAAACCTTAACTCATACCACAACCTTTCCGACCCCATCCATCTTATACTGACGGATGCCTGCCACGACAGGACCCCGGAAACTGAGTACACTTTGTTTCCGCCCTACATTTGATATAGCAACTCTAGTATCGTCTTGATTAGCTGAAAAGTGGCATTTACAAATGCAATTTTGAAGTGATTGCAAGACCCGCGAGTATTCCTCAATCAACGTTGCATGACGGCAAAATTTAGCAATACCGGTCTGTTTATGCAACGCCCCGTTCATAGTTCATGTACCTCTATGGAAAACAGCACTATGGAAAACAGGCCATTCTTTTAGCTGTTATAATATGGGAGCAACCAGGTCCCAGGTCCCAGGACCCAGGACCCAGGACCAAGTACCCATTCAGAAGAATAAACATTGATGTTACGCATATAGTAGTAAATTAATGCGCAGCGATCCTTAATGCGCAGCTAAATTATGCACTGTCAGCTTTGAGATTTGCCCGTCTGCCGTGGTCCAGATACGATGAGTTGGCACATTCCGATTCTGGCGCTAGTCCTATAAAGTTGTATTGGTCGTATAAATTCCAAAATCTCACAGCGTCACGCAGCAAAAAGGCGGAAGCGGGTCGCCACCATCCACCCCATCCACCCCATCCACCCCATCCATCCATCCATCCATCCATCCATCCATCCATCCATGCGTCCATCCTCGGCTTCTCTCGATCCCAAAATCAAAATCACCTCCATCATCAGCCGACACAACTTGGCCCTTCCCCTGTCTGTCCCAGCCCTTCCCAGCCGCAGCCCGCAACCATGAACCCGCTCTCCCTCCTCCGCCCCGCCGTCCGTCGCCACCCGCAGCCGCTCTGCCGCCGCGCCCTGTCCGCCTCCGCCGCTCGCCGAAACGCCTCCCCGTCCGACGTCTACGGCAGCGCCCGCATGCCGCGCCTGCGTCCCGACGAGGCCCCCTCCGGCGACCTCGCCGTCGGTGAGCTGCAGGGCGCCCAGTTCCGCGTCGAGCCCCTGCGACGCGTCGGCGAGACGGACGCCACCAAGCGGGCCCGTCTACTGTGTATGTGATTAACTCCTCCGTTTCCCTTCTTCCCCTCCCCTTCGGCCCCCAGAAAACCGGAGAGAGAGAGAGAGAGAGAGAGAGAGATTCAAGCTGACCGAAAACTCTCCCCTTGGGCCAGACCAATCCCGCAAGCGCGGCATCCTCGAGTCCGACCTCGTCCTGTCCACGTTTGCCGCCCAGCACCTCCCCACCATGACCCCGGCGCAGCTCGCCGAGTACGACCGCTTCCTCGACGAGAACGACTGGGACATTTACTACTGGGCCACCCAGCACGAGCCCTCCTCCTCCACGAACCCGTCCGTCGCCGCCTCGCCCGCCTCCGCCGCCGCGGCAGGGAAGCAGCAGCAGCAGAACCACCCTGACAAGGAAAACACCGACCAGGGCGGCGCCGGCGCCGCTGGCGTGGTGATGCGCGAGCCGGGCCGCGGCGAGTGGGCGCAGACGGTCGGCACGTTCAAGCCCGCGTACAGGCCCGTGCCGCGGCGCTGGCGCGACAGCGAGGTCCTGCGGCTGCTGCGCGCGCACGTCCGCGACAAGAGCGTCGACGGCGGCGACGGCAAGGGCATGGCCTTTATGCCGGCCCTCAAGGAGTCGGACTTTTCGTGAGCGAGCGGCCGCTGTGGCTTTTTGTTGCAACTGATAAAGAAAAGAAGGGGGAAAACTGTACACGACTAATTTGGGGGGGAAAGGGAAGAAGAGGATGGCTTGTATAATACACGAAAAATAGAGGCATCGCAATTCTAGTTTACGACTTGATAGAGTATCATATGTCATCAAACGCGGGACGGTTTTTTTTTTTTTTTTAACAATAACACGGCATTTTGAGCCGCCATTTCTTTATTCACCCATTTTTCCACAACTATTTCCCCCATCCGCATGAATTCATCCCGCTTCCCCGAAAAACGCCAAAAAAGAAAATGCAGACAGCCAGCCAGAGACTTTCCTTGGTTCCTCCTGCTACCCCACCCCCCAATGTAAAAAGAATATTCAACACCTAGCCATCCGTATATATATAAATATGCTCTTCATCATACAGGCGCCGAAAATAATCATCAAGTTCGAAGAGACGCTGCATCCCATGCCCATTTGTCTTGCCCAGCAGGCCCCGGGGCGGGTATATAAACAAACAACACCAAGTCCGATCCATCACCACTTTTTCCCGCGATAAACCTCACGACCCGGATCCGCCGCCTCCTTCCGGGAGGAGCCTGCCCAGGCCACGCAGCACCTCCATGACGGGCATGTCGCGCGTGCCCGCGCTCCCGCGCGCCCTGTCCTCACGCCTCCGGAGCCGCGCCGCCGCCACCCGCAGCACCGCGTCCGCCTGTCGCCCGGCCACGCGCGCGCGCTGCTCCAACCGGTGCGCGCCGTCGGCGAGCCGGTCCGCCTCCCACTCGAGCGTCGCCTGGACGGCGCGCAGGCGGGCGCGCGCCCGCGCCCGCGCCTGCGTCAGCGGCTCCAGCTCCGAGGCGAGGTACCGGTGGATGCGACCCTCGTCGGCGTCGAGCAGCTCCACGGCGGGTAGTTGCGGCGGCGGCGGTGGTGGTGGTGGTGGTGGTGGTTGTGCTTCTTGCGTGGTGTCGTCGGAGGGAGGGAACAGCTGGGGCTGGTCGGCGGGTGGTTTTTGTATTGATAACCAGGCGTTCTTTTCTTCTTGTAGTCTAGACATCCCCCCCCCCATGTGAGCCCATGTGCTCGCGGTGCTGCAGCGCAGGGGAAGAGGGGAGGCTTACCTTTGTATTCGGGCTTCCAACGAAGCCATCTTTTTATCCAGCTCCATGTTTCTAGGGTTCGGCTTCAGCACCCTCGTCGCTGGCGCTACACTCTCGTCTCTCCCGAACCAATTGTAGAACTCGGGCCTCGTCGAGAATTCTTTTGTCAACTCGTCCAAAATCGCCCTGGCTGTTCCCTCGCCATCCCTAGTTAGCAAACATCCCCCAATACCAACAGCCCATAAGAGGGGCATCCCCCTTCGACACTTACCTCCCAATGACGGATCCGTGCTCGGCACGCCCTGCTTCGGCTTCTCCGGCAGCGCCCTTGCGCCGCACCACGTCAGCAGCTGCTTCATGCGCAGCGGCTCCGGCAGCCCGTCCGCGGCGATGTGCTTGTAAAAGTCGCGCGCGCCCACATCGGGATGCGGCATCGCCGTCTGCCCGCTCTCGATCAGCGAGCTGGCCCTTCGGCCACGCATCTCAAACGAGCTGCGCCGGTGGTTGCTGCTGCCGCTGCTGCTGTTGCCGCTGCCGCTGCCGCTGCCCTCGGCGGCCTTTTTGCGCATCTCCTTGTTGCGGGCAATCACCGGCGTGTCGCTCGTCGGCAGCGCAATCGTCGTCGTGCCGCGCGGGGGCGATTGCAGCGTGCTGCGCTCTGGACGCCGCGCCTTATCGTCAGCGTCGCCGCGTCGGCTCGTCTTAGGGTCGTTGCTGCTGGCGGTGGCGCGTCCGGCGTTCGCTTCCCTTCTCCTACGCTCTGCCTCGCGCGACGGCGACGCCGCCGCCGCCGCCGCCGCCGTCCTCCTCTGCGAAGTCGATCCTGCTGCTGGTTTCGTTGTCGTTATCGTCGTCGTCGTGGCAGCGGTGCTCTTATCCCCCGCCGCAGGCTTGTTGCGCGGCGATCTCCTCACCGGCGCCGTTGCCGTCGCCGCCACCTCGTCCGTCCTCGCCTTCTTCGGCTTGCGCGTAAACACGAATCCATCGTCGTCCTCAAAGTCCTCCGCGGCTGCGCGTTCTCGGATTAGCATCGTCGTCGTCTTCGTCTTCGTCGCCGCTCGGGCGCCGAGGCACTGCTCACCCGCTAGACGCTTGCCCGTCCGGCGGTCGGGTTGGTTGCTCATGCTCAGGTCAAGCGGCGATGTCCGGGTGGCCACGAGCGTCGTCATGGATCAAGGTATGCAAGAGATTCCGTAGTTCTCTTCTATTGCAGATGCATGAGGGTTTAGGTGGGCGCGCTGGCGACCCTAGGAGCGCGGGTTTGCGAAAATTCGTCGAGGGCGTTTCTTCGGTCCGGGGCGTGGTCGCGTTTTCGGGCCGGCGCGCGTCAAAGTCAGGCCACGCCTAGGGTCGCACAGGACGATTTCAGGATTCCAAATCGCTTCGAGTGATTTCTCACGATATAATTGGGCGTTTTATGAATTTGAATGTGCTGGTCGATGGATCGCGAAACATGACTCCTCAAAAACCTCGTCGTGGTGGTGGCAGGCGGCGGCCTTGTTGTTTACCTTTGGAGGTGAACGGCGTTCCCACTCGGTACGCTAGTCCATATTCGGTAGCCACCCCTCTACCTCTACCAGCTTCAACAAACCACCAACCAGCAGCAACCTAGAATTGAGTCAAGTACAACAACAGGTACGCAAAAGAGGACGGAAAAATATATATAAAAAAAAAAGGATAAATATAAAATATGAATTAGTAAAAGTAAATCGCACAGCCAACTCATAGCTTTGCAACTTGTAATGATATCTTCTATTCAATGTAGCGTCGCATCTAGCTACTGTTCGTGTACTGCCTGTAGAGTATTTGAAAACATGCCCGCAGGCATATAGGCAGAGAATCCCCAACGCCAAGGCAGCGGGACCAACCAGCCAACCAACTCCTTTTCCTGTGGCCTCGTTCGGGCCAACAAAGAGTAAAGAAGCTATGAAAATAAGTACAGAAATCAACGCGGTGAAAAATATTCGCCTCCAACAGAAGAAAGCCAGTCTCAAACACTCCAGTGTTCAAGGGGACTGTCGGGCAAGCCATTGACTGGCAATGTACCCACCCATGCAGAAAATAAAACAAGAAAATACATAAAATACAAACCATACCTCTCTCGTCGTAAAACATGTAATACAGATACAAACCCTCTTCAGCGCAGATGTAGAGCAAAATGGGTATAAGGTAGAAATATCCGGCATCATATGTTCGGGGTACCAGAGGCACCAGAAGCACCAGAAGCATCAGAAACACCATAGATGCGACGGGTATCAGGACCAGCGGAGAACCCTATTTCGTCCTAGGAATAACGGCGCGGAACACCTTGGCCAGCCATGACTTGCTGTTGGTTTGGCATCGGCCCAACCATGCCGTAAGGGTTCATCTGCGGGGCCGGGAAGGGTTCCATCGCCGATTGCATAAACACTGCTGGAAGGCCTTGTTGCTGGCCCACGGGGCAGTCTTTGTGGGCGAGTAGCAGGGTCTTCAGGTTGACCACCTCCTCGCGGAGAGATGTTATTTGGGATGACAGCGCCTCATTCTCGGTGCTGAACATCTCAACCTTGCTCTGGAGGTTGGCAAGCCACTGCTTCTTCCGCTGACGACACTTGAGGGCGGCGACGCTATATCATGCAGTTAGCGTCCTGCAATGCAAGTAGTGTGGAAATGAGAGTGACTCACCGATTGCGCTCCAGAAAGTTCTTACGCTTCTCCTCGTCTGTCATCTTCGAACGACCGGCGGATTCGTCATCCTCATCCTCAGACATGTCAGAGGGCTCACTGGGAGGAGGGGCGGCGCCCTTGGCTTTCTTGGCTGGTGGGACCTTTGCAGGAGGTTCATCAGCTTTTCGACGGCCTGTGGTCTGAGCCTTCTTGCCCTTTCCACGAGCCGGTTTCGTGTCCTCGTTGTCGTCGGAGCGATTGCTGACCTCACTAACGCCGCGCGTATGCTTAGCCGCGTTGCCGTTAGCCTTGACGACATTGCCCACGGTGGGCTGTGCAAGACTAGCCGGCGGATTGGCGCCTTGCGGACCACTCCCGCCCTGTGCAAGCATGTAGAGGCCATTAGCAGCGTCGTTGTCGTGCCCGTCAAAAGGACCTGAAGAAGGCTTCGTCTCGGCCGTGGACATGACGCTGTGGGGGGCGTCTTGAGGTTGGGTAACGATCGGTTGCTGGGCTGGCGCGTGTGGCTGTGGCAGAGTCTGCTGATTTTGACTCTGACTGCGTTGGCGATCCCTCTTAGCAGCCGCGCTTAAAGCAGTACGATGAAAATCGAGCGTGTTGGGCGTCGCGCCACCACTGGCAAGCTGTGCAAAGAGAGCTTGGGAGTTTGGACTGGGGGCGGGAAACATGGAGCCACTGCCGCCAGGTGTCAGGCCTGAGCGCAAGGATGACTCATTAGGCGTGGGAAAGCCGCCGCGAAGGTGACCTTCGGTGAAGTAATCGGTGGCCGGACCGGAGAGCATCGCAGGACTTAGGGGGCCGGTGCGCAGAGAGCCACCGCCCCAGTCGAAGGGTGTGCTACCGGTTCCGGGCAGGAGAGGCGACGGTGAGGTCAAGGCGGCGACGGAGGGCAGCTTGGTACCACCGGGCGTCTCGGGACCACCTCCTCCTCCAAATGACTGCTCGAAGGGATTAGGCTCCAGGCTGAGGGAGCCGCCAGGTTGTGGCGCAAAGTAATCCGGAGTATTGGTTTCTTGTTGGCTGGGTCGCGGGGGAGGCGCGAGAGGTTTCGCGGGCGCAACATTGGACCCAGAGTCGGACTTGGATGTCGTATCAGGCTTGTCTAGGGTGAATGAGAATCAGTATGGGTGTTGTCGAGGACAGCTGATATTGACGGGGGAAGATGGTGATGGTGGTCTGACGCGGGTGGTGGTGAAGGGGGGGATATGACGTCGGGGGCGCAGAGAAGGTGTAAATGTGACGCGAAGAAAAGACATTGAAAAGAGGCAGTTCGGAACTCGGGCGGAAAGGTGCCAACCCTATATGTAGAATATAGACACAGTGAGAAAAGGCGCATGCATACCTTGACGCGGCGGCGACGGTTTCTTGGAGCGAACGGGAGACTTGGCGTCGACTCGGGTTGACGAGGGCGGTCCAGAAGTGCCCATTGCGAGAGATGGCGACGGCAGGCGTATATATATTTCCGGATCGGCTTGTCAAAAAAACTAGTGGGGGGGTCTATTGAAGGCTGGGATCGATCTCGACCGCGCGGCGCAAGATGTTGTCGCGGCAATAGAGAGGAGCGAGGATAATAATAAATGATGAGGTCAGAGAGGAGACCAAGGCAGCGGAGCAGAGTGTAAAAAAGACGGAACGTGGCTTGGCTGGCCGCTCGTTGCTTGCACCACCCTTGTCGCAAAAGGCGGCGTGGGAAAGGTGCCAGTTAGTTGACGCTAAATTTGTAGTAAAACTTAGGATGTATTTTATATCGTTGCTAATTCCGGACTGCCGGTGTCTAGCACTCGAGGCAAGTCGGCGATGGTGAGCCTGTGTGGAGAGGGGGGAGGGCAGGACGAAAAATCAGCCCAGACAACGGCCAGGAATGACGGGGCTGGCGGCGGTCGGCAGCACCAGGAGGAGCGCGCCTCTTTGCAGCAGAAGCGTACAAGAGGGGGGAAAAAAAAGGTTGAGGCGGCTAAATCAGTATCGTATCGTTCACATTAACCTTTTGCAGGGCAGTCGCGGCTGACGGGGGGGCGCGCTGCGGGCTTGGGAGGTGCAGAAGTGGAAGCGAGAAGAGAGTTGGTTTGGCTTGGGGTGGAAGACGTCAGAGATGACCAGAGATGACGTTGTGAGGCAAGCGGCGGGCGGGAGAGGAAAAGGAAACGAAGAAAAATTGTGAAGAGTGGGGCCTCATGGGGTTGTGTCCAAGCATGTATGTACCCATGTACCTTTGCACAGTCAGCAACAGTTACAGGCTCACGTTATATGTAGGTACAAGTAGGTATTATACATTGCAAAAAAAAGAGAGAGAAAGGAAGACGAAAGAAAACGAACATGGCTGCCCCGTACAAGAGTGCTTCTGCTTCCTCTTCTCGCACTTCTTGAAGCCCAACGTTTCCACCATCACGGCCCAATCACCATCCGATTCATCACACACCGGCCGAACTCTGAATGTACCGATGGCGGCGCGACTTGCCACCGTCCTCGCGCCGCTCCAGTTAGCTTACAAACCATGGCGGCACTGTGTGGAACATCAATCATCTCCTGCATCTCCTACCTACTGCAAGCACGCGCCTTGTGCCCGTCCAGATGGATTTATTAAGCATATAAAGTTGACACGTGTTGGTTTAAAAATAATTAAAATATGGTGATAGTTGCTTTAGAACATTCTCGGTTCTATTAGCTCCCTGCTTACATCTCTCACTCACGCAAGCATGTGATAGCGATCTATTGATCGTGATATTGCTCCTGCCAGTACGGATACGAATGAATGGCTCACGCAAACACACCACCAGCTAGGTCGCTCTACCTTTCAACAGACGCGCTGGAGGCTGCGCCAGGAAGTTGCTTGTAACCTTGTATCGTCTTTGTCTCTCAACTGCTTGTTATTTTTGCTGACTTCGCGTATTGAATTGATTAGTGCATATAGTTTAGGCGCGGGTGTAGGCCGGCCTTGCACTGCATTGTAGGTTGAATGCGCAAGGGTCAAAATAGAGGATATGAGCATGACCAAGTCCCAAGATTCTGCGGTGCAGCGTTCCAGGCCGCACAGCGTTTTCACAGGACAGAATATCGATCTTGTTTGCTCAGGAGATGCCTGGTTATCCATTATCAATCCAAAGACTTCGTTCGCACTGTCTACACAGTGCACAGGGGAACTGTCTACAGAGGTACGTGGCCCATCACGAGCGACCCACCCGCCTTCCCCACTAGCCCGAACCCCTGTGTAACCTAACGGATGATGTCTCCTGGCTGGGCCGCTACTTTAGCCGTCTCTTAACTTTATGCGCAGTAGCCTTCGCTCCCCGCGGTGAAATAAAAATAATGAAAATGAAAATGAAAAGAAAAAGTGCGTGGGCCTGTACTACCCGTCCATGTTTTGGACGCAAAAATGAAAAGGGAGACTTCTTGGCGATCCCGGATAAACACATTATTACCGAGGTCGTTAGAAGTGTAAATGGCTGCGGACAACTGTACTGTACACCGCCCGTCCTTGCAAGTTTGTTGGCGCCCGCTCCCCTGGCTGACACTGCAAGCCAGCATCCGTGTTAACACATCACCGTATCCCTTCCCGATCGCTTCGCTGCACCCTTGGCCAAGTTTTTTCTTGTCAAAACCTTGCCTCTCAACCGTGAATCTCCGCCGCTCACTGCCGATCTTTTCCGTGCCAGGAATGCTCCTCCCGGCACAGTGTTCCCAGCTCCGTGCCAATGCGCTTTTGCGCTTTTTGTTGTTGCGACGAATGCCTGGTGACGTCAACGGATGAACCTCTCTTCCCACAAAAATCACCCCCAGGCGCCACGTCGCGACGATCCCCGTGCTGCCCAATCTCGTTCCTCCCCGGCTCTGGAATTGGTTCTGCAGAACTTGCAAGCCTTCACGGCGACAGCTTTCTGATGTTCGCGTCCATTTAAGATTTACTTCGGCTATTTGAGCTAGCTAGTTTGGCAGACTAACTAAATTAATTAAGCGTGTCAACTTTCAGCATGTACTTGCCAAGAAGAGCAAGAGAAAAACGACGAACAAAATCTAAAAAAAGTAATCTTTTTTAGACAGAAGATCAATGAGAGGTAGGATGTATCGAAACAACAAAAACAATAGAAAATAAAGGGGTCTCAAAGAAGAATGTCAGAGAGAGGGGAAAGGGTCAAGAGGTCAAAGGTGAGAGGTGAGAGAGGTGAGAGGTTGGGACAGATGGGCGGGTAGGTAGGCAAAGTTGACAAGGTCTGGAAACATGGGACGTCTTGGGCGAGGTGCACCAACATAGTTAAAAGATGCTAATGCTCCCAAATAAAGGAAACGGAAAGGAAACGGGCGGGGCAAAGGAGACAAAAAGGGCATGTGCCTCGTCGACGTGTCCTGTTTCCAGCACCAGTCACACATCATGCACAATCTTCATCATCCTTTTCGATTGTCCTATTCGATTTCAAAATTCAGCTCTCATCACCCAGAATATCAACAACATTTGTTGCAAGTTCGACGCTGTCGTGCCAATCACCAAGCATCGCCGCCGCCAGAGGAAGCCTGCTGGTTGCCGTGATCCCAGCCACCACCTGCTCCAGAATCACCGCCAGCATCTCCGTCAAATCCACCGCCACCGCCGCCATACTCCTCCTCAGGCTGTTCAGCTGGAGGCTGCTTGCATCGGACTTTGGTGTGTCCGAACTCCTGACAGTTGGAGCATTTGACCTTGGACCCTGTTCTGCTTGTTAGCTTGTGTTGTATTCAAGGCATATTTGCGGTTCACTCACAGTCTTTTGGCTCCGGGCAGTCGCGACTGAAGTGGCCGGTCTTTTCGCAGTTCCTGCACTGCACGTTGTCGAGATTTGGCGGCTGATCGCATTCGGCCGCAAAGTGGCCTTCTTGGCCGCAATTTCTGCAGCCACGGCCGCCGCCCTTTGGGCAATCCTTTGCGAAATGTCCAGCTCAATCAAGTTAGCGATGCTATCACGAGCTGGCATTCGGGTGTTAGCTTACTCTCTTCGCACTTGCGGCAGGTAACATTGTCGAGGTTTGGCTCTTCTTCGCAATCTGCGGCCTTGTGGCCGGATTTGCTATTGCCTGATTAGTGTTCAATTTCACAGTTTCATGATTGAACATACCCGCAGTTCTTGCATGCGAACCGATCCTTGCGAGGTTCGGGGCAATCACGAACTCGGTGGCCGTCTGCACCGCAGTTGTAGCAAGTCAGGCCTTTGACTTCGCGAACGACCTTTTCCTGGGTACAGTGCTTCGCTGTGTGGCCAACCTCATCGCAATTGGAGCACTTCGGCTTGCCACTGTCGACAACATCACCCGCATCGTCGAGGCGGGACAGGATCTCTTCAACTCCTTTGGGCCAACCCTCGATTTCTCGGGGTCGCTGTGGCTGATCCGAGAAGCGATACGAGATGCTGTATTTCTTGCCCATGTTACCTTGTAGGTCCATGTTGGTAAAAATCTCAATCAAAGATCGCTCGGTAGCGATGAGCCAAAGGTTGATGTTGCTCGCAATGAATGCCTCCTGAAGCTCACGGAAGGTTATTCCACCATTCAGGGCTTTAACGTAAGCCTGAATACCGTCTTTAGCATCATCTGCATCCTGCTCTGCGGCCGCTCGCTTTATCATCTCCCAGGCAACATCAGCGGCCATGTCAGCAATGCCACTGCGGTCAATCTTTCTGGCGTTTGTGCAGTCCTTGCGCATGTGCCCTGATTTTGTTAGCCAGTGTATGATAAAATCAGCATGAACAGCATACCTTCTTCGCCGCAGTTGTCACAGCTCATGGGGGGCTTGGTCGGGCATTCTTTGGCCATGTGGCCAGGCTCCTTGCAGTAGTTGCAAGTCATTTGTGGCCCGTTGGGACATTCGAACTTGCGGTGCCTGGTAACTGGTTACAACGAGAAGTACAACGGGAAGAAGTCGAGACTTCGCTTCTTGACTCACCCTTCTTCACCACATGAGAAGCACTTGTCGTCGCGAGGGGCGTCATCCTGATCGTTATAACTGCGTATGTCAGCGGGATAATCGGGGCGAGGGGAGAAAACAATTACCCGTCGTTGGCATCACCGGCAAAGGCATTACTGGTTCCTGTTAGGCAAGCTCGGGAGGGAGGAATACTGTACTGACCCGACTGCATTGCCGTTGTACTGGTTAGCATCAGTGGCATAGTCATTTGTATTGGATCCGTAGCCGGCAGAGTGGTCGTTCCAAGCGCCGTTGTTTCCTCCCCACTGGTTGTCAACCTGGGTAGATCCGTCGTTCCAGCCTGACATTTTGAAGATGCCTTTGGGGGTGGGAGGTTGAGCAGATAACAACAGTCAAGTCTTTTCGTTGCTGATGAAGAGCCTTTTCTCTAAAGAAGATGGAGTATGAGGTATGATGTTTACGGAAGGAAATCTGGTGATCTGAGAGGCGAACTTTTGTTGTTGTGATCAAACGGAGCTGGCAGCTGCTGCCAGCTGCCAGCAGGGAAATGAAGCTATTGGACCGGCAGGCTGCAACCGTGTTTTCTGTTTGCTTTTCATGGTTGACCGTGAAAATATAGAGTGCCTGTTGAGGGCCGCTTTAAGGAAAAAGGCTATGTTGCCTATCATCTATTGGAGATGGATGTCACTGGCAACACAAGATGTGAATTATTTCAGTTGCGCTTTCACGACTTTGCACTTTGCAGACCTTCCCTCCCATAGACATAGGCAAACCCAGAACCGCGGAACCGCGGAATCGAGAAAATCGCGAGCACTGGATCACATGCGCATCATTGTAAAGAAATCGGAATAGGTATTTGAATGTTTAAATAAATCTCATCCTCGTCGTAGGCCAGCTTACCAATATGAGTTCTTTTTTTAACACGTTCCATCCCTAGGGTAGGTTAGTACTAGCAATGATTAGCAGCAATTGGGGGGCAAAGCGGCAACACGACTCGCCGCACCTTGTTGCATGTCCGCAGTGCCTCCACTGCGAATGAAAAACTCAGGCCATTAGTTGAAAGAAAAAAAGGAACTTTTCGCACAGCCCAGCTTTCGATGAGCCGAGAAGCGCCACGGCAACCCCCGGGCAATTACTCGTATCTTGGTAATGCTCTCACTGGTATAGGTCAGCTGCAAAGACACTGTGCCAGGCCGCTTTCGGAGGGCGGCTCGCAAAGCGCCGTCGCCGTTGAGGGGGTCCATAATTTGCCTTGGCCAAAAAAAAATTCTCCCCCATTAATATAGTAGATTAGATTAGCCTTGATACTGGGCTGCGATAAATCTGCACTGTGCAGTTCCATGGCACACCCTGCCCCGCATACAGTGCCCGGAAAAACTGTACACCCCGCCATCCCATCCTTGGTGACTGACTGGCTGGTTCTGGCCCTTTATCTCAGGCCCTGGCGTACGATTTCTTTCGCGAGCCTTACAAATACACAACTCGAGAGGGGACGCCCGGACTTTGCCATACCATCATCTCCCCCTTGCTTCTCCCCATTTAAGAAGAACTCATCCGCTTCCCAACCCAGAGCCCATCGCTTCCCAACCCCCCCCAAACTATCCACCCCCCAAACTATCCAAGCAGGGCGCCCGATTCATACCGCTACATCTCGCAGTGCCGACGTCACCATGGCTCCCCTGATCGCCACCATCGACCCCAACGACGACGTTGTCTTCAGCCTACCGAGCAAGGCCACACCCAAGGCCTCACCCGCAGGCAGCCAACGCGCCCTGCTCCTCGCCCCGCCGTCTCTCGCTTCCCACGCCGACGCCCTCGCCACCGTGCTCACGCAATACGACCGCACCATCACCGACCTGCAGATGCTCGACCGCCTCGGCGCCGGGCTCGTCCAGCTGCCCGCCGCGCGCTACGACCTGATCCTCGTCCTCTCCGACGCTGCCGCCACGCTCGCCGAGGCCCTCGCGCTGCTCGACCGCGCCGTCGTGGCCGCCGTCGCCGAGGCGCTCAAGCCCGGCGGCCAGCTGCGTGCCGAGAAGGCGACCGAGAACATCGAGGCCACGCCGCTGGCCAAGGAGGCCGTCCTTGCCGGGCTGGTCGGCAGCGGCGCCGGCGGCTTCTCCAAGCCCGACTATGGCGATAACGAGGGCGTCGTGTCGCTCAAGCTGGGCCTGCGCAAGAAGAAGACGACGGACGCGGCGCCAGCCGTCGGCAGCACGGTCCTCCTCAACGGCCACGGCAGCAACGGCACCACAAAGCCGGCGGTCCCTGCCGGTGTCGGCTTCGACTTTGGCGACGACCTCGACGACGACGACATCATCGACGAGGAGACCCTCATGACCGAGGAGGACCTCAAGCGCCCCATCAACATCCGTACGTCATCCTGGATCATGACCCAGCCCCTGTCCCCCGGTCCCCTCCCTCCCCACTATTATTTGACTGACAATATTTTCAAAACAGCCGTCGAGTGCCAGCCCAAGCCCGGTAAGCGTCGTCGCGCGTGCAAGGACTGCTCGTGCGGGCTCGCCGAGCGCCTCGCCGCCGAGGACGCCGCCCAGCGCGCCGAGGCCGAGAAGACGCTGGCCAGCTTCAAGCTCGACGCCGACGACCTGGCCGAGGTCGACTTCACCGTCCAGGGCAAGGTCGGCTCGTGCGGCAACTGCTCTCTCGGCGACGCCTTCCGCTGCGACGGATGCCCGTACATTGGCCTGCCGCCGTTCAAGCCCGGCGAGGAGGTGCGTCTGCTGAACAACGACGTGCAGTTGTAGGCAACGAGGGCGAGCACGAGTTCGATGGATTCACGAGCATTTTTACCGGCGTTTGGGGTGATTCGCTACTTGCGACTGGCGGCGTTATCTGCATTGACGATGATGATGCCACTACTACTACTACATTGGGCCTTTTGGGTCAAGGTTTAAACGGACTTCTCGTAACTGATGAGAACAGAATTTGGGAGCGACATTGAATGGGCTTTTCGAGATACACACACATGTGGGATGTTGTTTGGTACGTCCCCATAGCAGATGGGCGTTGCATGGCGAAATGAGTGATAGATTATAAACATGTCAATTTTTTTGATAAACGTGCCAGGTGTCTTATTATTTATACACATGCAATATTTGAACCTATCTATGTAACCAAGGAGTGTAATGTTTTGGCCCCATCCCAGTGGCCTGCTAGGCGAACCCAAAGAGACAAGTAGAAGAATCTCAAAAAATGACCAGGCAATGTTCACGTCTCATCGTGCGGTCTGCCTGGCTGCTTGCTCCTCTCGCCATCCTTGGACGGACGCGCCTCCCCCTCGTCGTCGCTATCATCGCCCACCGAGTACTTGTCCACGGGCAGTATGTTGCTCTGGAGGGCGATGCCCTCCTCCTGGGCCTCAATGTCGGCATCAGGGCGGGGCGCCAGGGCCATCTGCTCCTCGGAGCGGAGGGCGCTGTACGCGGCGCCCTTGCGCCGCTGGCGCCAGACGAAGAAGACGAAGCCGAGCGCGCCGAGGACGACGAAGACGAGGACGACCTCGCCGGAGCGCCGGTAGGCGGCCCACTTGGCCTCCTTGAGCTTCTTCTTGACAGCCTCCTCGCTGGCCTTGGGGTTGGCGGAGCCGCCGACGGTGGTCTCGAGGCCCTTCTCGCCGTCGATCCGGCTGTCGGCGGGGGAGCCGCCGATGCTGCGGATGTCGACGCCCATGAAGCGGTCGACCATGTCGCGCGAGCGCCGCGGGTAGTCAAAGGGCACCATGTGGGAGGCCTCGCGGAACACGACGTAGGTGAGGTTACGCGCACTCTGCCAGAAGCCGGCATCCTCGCCCTCGAAGGTCCAGTTGCGCCGCGGCGCCCAGTTGCCGGGGGTCACCTCAAAGCCCTTGCCACCGTTCCACTCCAGCTTGTCGATCATGTCCTCGGTGCCGATGTGATTGCAGATGAGGTCCTCGGCGCCGGAGAAGATGAGTACCGGTATCTCGGACAGGAGCTGCGGCATGAGCTCGACCGAGGGCTTCGAGGTTTTAGGCTTGAATGCCACACCGACGGCGCCGTTGCACTCTTGCCACCCGGTATTCTTCACAGGGTTGATATTCAGCGCACTGACAACATCTTTGCGTCGCAGGTAGGGTGCTACGGAGGCCAGGTCCGGGGGCCAGTTCATCCCGCAACTAGGGTACGAGTCTTTCAGACGGACATCGTACATGTTGAAACATTCATCGTCACCGCCGCCGCCCTTTCGAGATGCGTGAAGAATTTCCGTAAGGATGTCTTCGCAGCCGCCGTAGGTGACCTTGCCGGGGTCACTCGCCATCATTGTATGGCATTTGCGTTGCACGCCCTTGAGGCTCTCGGCCTCGCTCGAGTCTTTGTCGATCAAGCCCTTCTCGAAAGCGAATTTTAGATAGGCATCATACTGCTCGTTGGGGGACATCCATGGGTTCCCGAGTAAGATGCCCTGCAAGCTCCATTTATCAGGTCTCGCCTGGTTTCGGTCGAGCATGGCGCGAGCGATGTAGGGAATATACTGTCCGGCATAGGACTCTCCAGCAATGTAGATCTGAATCTTGTTAGCTCACTGCAATCCCGACATGTAGGAAGCACCTACGTCATCGCGAGAATACTCGGGGAAGATGGCGAAGAACTTTTCTAGAAAGACGACAAACTGTCTTGCCATCTCGGTGAGCTCGTGAACGTAGCTGTCGGTGTTGGCATAGCTGAATCCTGTCCCGACAGGGTTGTCGACAAATAGCAGATTGGCGAATTCGTTCCACGATCCATTATTCGGAACAAGCGTATTCGTGTCCTTGAGACGGTAGGGACCGATTTCCATCATGGCGCCGTCCTCGGAGCTGCAGCCGGGCCCGCCATTGACCCAAATTATGGTTCTTTGTTTATTCGCAATGTGCTTGTTCTGGAAATGCCAGAAGAAGAGGTTGCCGTTGGACTCTGGGGTGATTTCGATATGTCTGGGATGGAGGCTTGCGTCAGCGCGTGTTTCGGGTTGGGCTTGGGCGGCTGTCGTGGGCAACTTACCCTGCATGCATCTTGACCGGCGCTTGGTCCTCGGGGACGCCGGGAAGGTTGTGCACAAAGTAATCAGCAGCCGACTTATCCGCCAGGGCCGCCAGGGGCGCGAGGGCCAGAACCGCCGCGGCCAGCCATCGTCGGGCCCCTGGGATGGAAGCCATGGAAGCCATCGCCCAGGTGGCGTTTGCGACGGCGTCGGTTAGAGGCTATATGTATGAATCGATGAAGACGGTCGCGCACGATTGGTTGTGGTATTGGGCTGTTCTGGTTGTCCGGATTGTCGTGTGATGGATGATGGATGATAGATGATGTTGGTGTCAGAGCATGGAGCTGAATCTGACCAAAGAGGCGAGGTGGCATTGTTCATTGAGCCCCGTTTTGGGAAGGCGGCCAAGGCGCTGGAGCCGCATATTCGTGGCGAGTCGACCGGCGCATTTGGGGTTCCAAGAGGACATGATCAGTAGAGGCATTTGGATTTCGAAGACGGAATCCGAAGAAAATGGCAAATCAATTTTATAATTCTGCCGTATTTTACTTGTACAAACAGCGGTCACACGTCGCGGACAGCTGCCCTCTCTTCTCTTCTCTCTTGCAGTGACATTTGACGTAAAGACGGATCGCTGCGGGCGGGCTCCACAGCTCGGAGCCTCTTTTTATTAGTGGCTGAGATTTGCGTCGATTTTCGTTGGCTCTCATCGCCATCGCCATCACCAAGCTGGGACTCTAAAGTATGACTATGCCGAGAGCCATGTATTACTGAAGCTAATACTTGATGCAGGAACATATCGAGCTCATACAGGCGAGATGGCATCAACCGCAAAGACAATCATCGTCGAGCATCTTGACCCAGAGCTCGGTCCTTGGTCAGAACTCGAGTACAAGTGCATCGCCAAGGAGAGCCATGAGAGAAGCAGCGAGTTTATTCTGTCTTGCCTGCCCGACGGATTCAAGGTGCCGGAAGACCTGGCCAGCAGCCCTGCATTCAAGGCCGAGCATCGCGGTGTAGAGGAGCTATATGCCGACAGCCGAAACCGAGTCTGCCTGCTGGATCCCGCCGCCGCCAAGGACTTGTCCCCTGAAGACGGTGAAAATTTCGACGTGTTCTTGTTTGGTGGAATTTTGGGTGAGAATAGATGCCCCCGAATCGTGCGCGTTCCTGTGCTCGCTAACACGGCATAGGTGACGATCCCCCAAGAGGTTTGTCATGTTTGAGCTCTTCAAACCCATGTCGGTATTGACAAAGCTAGATCGTACTTCTGAGCTCAGAAAAAAGGGATTTGAAGGACGTCGCCTAGGTCCCAAGCAGATGACCACGGACACTGCCGTTCGCGTGACGAGGATTGTGGTTCAAGACAAGAGTAGGCAACCCCTCAATGCTACCCTGTGCCGCGTCGGCTAACAAGCGCAGTCGCCCTCGACAAGATCGAGTACCTAGACTTTCCAGAGCTCAAGTTTAACAAGTACGAGAGCACGGAGATGCCTTTCCGCTATGTCAAGGGCTCAGATGGAGAGCCCATTATGCCCGAGGTGGGAGCGAGCCACTACATTCATCCTTCGGTTATCGCTACTAACACAGCTGCAGGGCATGAAGGAGCTGATACGCAAAGATGCCGATAAGGCGGTCGATGATTTAATGTGATTCTTTCCCCCCCAAAAATCAAAATAGTACAAATTGCTACCCGCAATGCGTCAGGTGAAGTGCGGTTGCATGTTGCACCGGGCACATTGCGCTTGCCGACAGTTGACACAATATACGCAACTCACCTCTCAAAACATCCATGCCGTCCGTAAAACTACCAACCAATACAGATAATCTGCTGAACCTCATCTATTATTGGCACACTCGGACCGGATGGGCGAGGTCGCGGCATCCTGCCTCGGGTAGTGATCCATCCGATGACGGTCCAATCGGTGTCGCAAGATTGACAAGTGCCGGATAAACACGACCCATGTTTTGTGTGCCTCCCCGGCGAGTTTAATGAGCTGATTTCTGACCGGTGTGCCTTCTTTCGAAACGATCTCAAGACCGGGTGAATCGTCGGATGGGGTGCATTCCATCTCGTGCATCTGATGTCGGGAGATCTTCCCTCCGTGTCAGACATGGGCTTTGTGGTAAGCGCGAAACCGTATAGCCGTCTCAAAGAGCTTGACTGTTTGGCGGTCTGCGGTGGCCCGCGTTTGCTTTTGTTTGCTTTGTTGTTGACTTGCATTTGCAGTCCTGTTGACGATCCGCAGCCTGATGCGAGGAGGCACACCACTTCCGAGTCTGTTCAACTGACTGGTTCTCAGGACGGGATCGCTGCATAACTTGCCTTGAGGGTGTTTTCTTTTCTCACGAGCGGTTTTAGCGAGGAGTTTCGACGTGTGCTAGAGTTCCTCATCCGTGTTTCTGATGAGACGACAGCAACGGGATTGCTATCAACCGACTGATAGAGATTGTTTCCCCAACATCCCGACTCTAAAAATATATACTATGAATAAAACGTTGGAACAGAAAACAGAACACTGGTTGTATAATTGATAAACAAAAAAAAAAAGAAATGGTTTTTGATAACGGCAAAAAATGGATGTTCCTGCGGGGGGTCGAACCCCGGACCTTGACATTATACCATAGAGCCAAAAGAAGTTCCCTTGATCTATAAGAGTCACGCGGTAACCACTCCGCTACAGGAACTACCTAGGCAAAAATCGTCTTAATTAGGTCTAAAAAGGTCTCACCGGCTACAGACATTAGCTAGTCATGTAAACGCCTCAAGCGCCTTTACGTTTTATTTTTATTTTTATTTTCGTAAATACTTGCGCTCGGGCGACAAGGTATACCGCTAATAAGAATCGAGCGGTCCCATGAGCTACATTACTCGATTAGTTCTATCCGCCCTGCGAGATCCGCACCCCAAGGTTACGATGTTGATTATTTCCCTGCCTGGCAGCGAGTCAAGATGCCGCGATTCGTGCGTGGATAAAAGCGCAGGACGAAGGGTCTCCAGTGCTCTACGGAGCGGGCATAACGGTGGGTTCCGCATCGATGCTGTCATCATTCGCAGTGGGAACCGGGCTATTGTTTCTTTCCGGGACCCGTAGACTCAAGAAAACAAAGCTAGATGGCCTGGTTTTCTTGTTTCTCGAGTTGCTTGGGATGTACGGGATCAAAGAAAGCACACAAGCTACGCTGTGACGTTTCACCCGCGGTTCATCTGAGCAGGGAACACCCTAGTGTTGGTCTTGAGACGAGGGGAGAAACGGGAGAAGGAGGGCATCGACGAACGGGCGATACCAAAGAGCTGATGTTGGCTCGTGTGTTGTACGAGTATACGAGTGTACGAGTTGGGGTCGGCCACGTCGAAGCGTGGGCGGGCTCCAAGCCAAACTGGAGCCGTTGTCGGAGTTGTTGGCCTGGTGTATTGGCCGACTACCACGCGGACAAGGCAAGGCTGGTCGAAAAGATTGAATGAACGCTGTAGTATGAACCTTAAAATGTGACCAGCACTGCAGTGACTTATTTCGTCTTCGACCGGGGGTGTTTCATGAGGTCGACTCTCGATGTCAAGGCGGCAAGCAGCCAAGCCAAATCACAAGGTGAAACGAGGACGGGAAAGGACAAAACAAAGTCAGATTTCTGGGGCTGTTTCTTTGCTTGTTTCTTTCCTGGTTCATTTCAGCGTAAATGCAATTTGTCCCTATTCTCTTTTTTCCTCAGTTCCTAGACATTGAGCAGGGTAAGCCCCAGTTAGTTGGCTAGGCTGAAAGGCGTCAGCGTGAGGATTCTTATCTAGTTGTACTAACTAGTTAGTGACAGTTGACAGCAGGCTAATAATAAAGGTCCCATGCCCCCATGCCCCCAGTGCAGCCTTGCCGAAGTGGTCTCATTTTCCTCTGGAGTGCGAGTCATGGGCGTGTTTCATTGCCTGGGGGCTGAGATTTTTAGCGGCACGCACCAGTGACGGGGCAGGGTGCTGTATTATTACATGTCTGTTTTCAGTATCCCGCAATATGATCGCCTTCGTCCGTTAACATGAAATGGGTGGGCTGTGGAGTCGTGCCGCCTATAACCCGGTAAAGGGAGAACGGATGTTACCAGATCGCTAATGGCTATATTCATGTATTATAATCCAGGATCCAGACCTGGCATCGCCGAGAATAATGTCATCGCGGTCCTTGTTCTGTACATTTGTGTGTAGATTCGGGAATTCGTCTCTCCAGTTTACGGAAACGGGTCAGATTGTCACGACTCTGCACTGCCGAGAAAAGGTGTGTCGGCCATTACCCCGCGGGGTCGAGGAGCAAGGGTTGTTGCTGCTGCGAACCTCGGAACAGTCGCAGAAGCTGGCACACGTGTCTTGCACACATGATACAGAGAAAGCGGTGCAAGGCAGGCAAAGGCGTCAGCAAGGTGTTGGGAGGAACCCCTCAACTGGAGTGAGCAAGCGTTTTAAACAGGTCAATCGCGATTGGGCTTCTAAAAAAAGACGCACCAGCGCGCCGGTTTGCCAATACAGGCAGTAAGTAGGGAAGTTGCGAGGAGCAGGGAAATTGGAGGGGCACGTCAAAGCAACGCACGGGAGGGATCGGGCGAACAAGCAGTCGCAATAACCAGGAGCGACTTCAGATTGAGGCTTGGCGGCAGGGAACAGGTTGAGCATTGGCGATGAGGGGTCGAATGTGAGCGTTCGCTGGGCCGAGGTATGGCCAAACCCCCTCTTTTGCCAAAAAGTCTGATTACATGGCGAAAGCAAGCATGAATAGCCGACAAGGGTACAAGGGGACCCGAAGCCTGGCACTCGGACGCTGAGAGGCAGCCGCCTTTTTGCCCGTTTAGGCCTCGTCTGATGGCCAGCAAATTGATTCGGAGCCCGAGAGGCTGGTCGGGCTAGGCGGACAAGGAAGGTACACGCAGCGGCTTCAACGGCGGCGGCGGGCGGGCGGCTGGTGGAGATGGAGATGGAGATGGGCCATCATTCTCATCCCTACATCTGGTCCAAGGCCCACCGAGAGGACGATTGATTTTCCTGCTGGATAACAACTTGGACGAGGTTTCGTAGAGAAAACAGGCCAAGGAAACAGAAAGTGTTCGGGGAACTGTATCGAGTCATGTTGGAGAAGGAGGACCAGCGGCGTGGCGAAGGGCCAAAGAACCAGACTTGAGATGAAACCTGCGAAGGCACTCGAGCGCACTATCCTGTCAAAGAGCGCGGGACAGGGATGGCAGGCATATCTGCAAACTAACTTGTAGATGATGGCCTGGCGACATGCTATCCCCCACTTGGAGAGAGAGCCGGGTCGATTCCCTGTCGTTGTGTGTTGGATTCACACACCACCTTCTTCTCTTGACGGTAGCCAACAGGGTTGTCCGTCCGTCGTTGAGTAAGGAGGATACAGATGTAAGACATGCAGCCATCAGCAGTATAAACAATGGGCTGTTCCCCAGGCTGCTGATTAGTCTGATTTACTTGCAGAGGCGGAACGAACAGCATGCGCGCCCTCGGCTGACCGTTTTCGTCTGTTTGGATGAACAAGGGTATCGGGAAAATGAAGCCAAATTGTGGTGACCTCGCTTGTGTGTGTGTGTGTGTGTGTAGTCTATCTCTAGTAAAGTTGTTCTGGGGCGGGGAGCAACTGCCGAAAGACGGTTTGTGTGATTCCGAGCGTTGTCGGGTGCTGGAAAAAGCGTCGCGTTTGGAGGGGATGATGGTCAGGCGTCCATGAGAGGTCGAAATGAGCAAAAAAGGTGCCAACCGCTAAAAGAAGGGGAAAAAAAATATAAGGAAAAAAAAAAAAGCAAGGAAAAAGAAAAATCTCAGCTCCGGAGCCAGCTCCCGGGCGGGAATGTGGGAGCGCAAAGGGATGTAGATCGCTGGAAGATTTGTTGAATTGTGACAGATGGAAGCAGAGGAGGGAGGAGAGGAGAGGAGAGGCGGAGAGAGAGAAGGGCTGACAAGTACCTAGTACCTCATACCTAAGGATGCCTGCTGATACCTAACTAACCAGCGGGTCGCTAAGGGACGGCCGTTCGATGATCAAAGCAAGCATTATGATGCATCAAAGTCGTGAGGGTAAAAGAGAAGAAGAAGAAAGAAGAAGAGGAAAGAAGAAAGAGAGAGAGAAAGAAGAAATAGACACAATATCCTGGGAGGGGTTGAAGGGCGTGGCTACCACTGTAGGTATGTATGTACACAGATACATATTATACTTTATTGTGCATTGCACCAGGATCTTGGTTGCTGTCGATTTATTACCAAGTTGTACTCAGTTATGCCAATGCCAGAGACGAGTCCCGGAAACGGAGCCACTTTCGTTCCGGCTCGCCGCCTCCAACCTCTAAACTTGCAGTGGCCGGCTCCGAAGTAATGAAGCTGCCAAGGCCATCCGCCCACAGGTCAGCATGGGGCCATCCAACACATGCAGCCGCTAAAATACATCTCGGAAAGCCAATACCGCTACAATCATTGTGGATGATGGCAACTGGTGGTCCAACGGGCGGTGTCGATCGAGAAGCGTGGAGGTGGCAAATGGCAAACAGGGGGGAGGGGGTCAAGTTGCGGGCTGGATCACAGCTGGCGGCGTAAATCCAGGACAGATCTCTGGACTAATAAAATACCTCTTCATTGCAGCACGGTTACCCGTTCATCGAAACAAAAGAAAGAAAAAGGAAGGCGAAAAGACCAGGCCACACCTTCTGAGGGAGGCGGTAAGCTCCCGCCGCCCGCCGCCATCATCACCACCACCACCACCAACCACCACCACACACCACAGTCGGGGGCGTGGATGCATGGATAACGGGATGGATAGGTCGTGATCCGGACTTGGTGCTCTCCCTCCCTCCGCCAGTCCTCAATTTCCGCCCCAGTCCGTCTATCGAACCAGCAAGAGACCGGACGCAGAGGGGACGAGCGGGCTGGCCCCCGCCGGAGCGCGTCGCCAAGCGCCCTTTGTTGGAGCATGCTGGATTTTGCATGCCTCGCCTACCTCCCCTGGGACCTTGACTTGAGAATGACTGACGTTTGGGCTCGAGCCGCCAGCTAGACTCGTCCCAGCAAAGCGCCATGGAGCCCCCGAGAAACTCTATTTCGGCCCATCTGACTTTTGCCCTCCTCCCAAAGCAAAGCCGACACACCATGGACGGATTTATCGCACACCTCCGGCTCGAGAGACGCCCCCCCCTTTTCTTTCCCGTCCTGTGCTCGCCCAATGGTTTCTCTCGTACGGGCAGCTTTTGTCCTGTGACGAAGGCGGTCCGGAAGTCTTGCAGACTGGGTCAGCGCAGCAATCTACCTCCTCGACATCCCGGACAGCTCGAATCGGCAATCTCACGTAGCCTTGCTGGTCCTGTCAGTCCACTGACCTGTTTCCTCCGCGATGCGGCTGCTTGCGATTGCATGCGACCCTCACACATATGCCTCCCTCCCTCTCTCCGCTCGCAATATCGAGTGTGCACCCATCGACCTTGACTTTGGCACAGCTCTCGCTCGCTGTGTTGCCGACGTTCCTTCTCATCATCTAGGGTAATCTATGAAACGGCAGCTCGACACGCCAACAAAACATTTTACGACAGGTTAGAAGTCGTACGTTTGTGGCTTGCTAGGCGCAACCAGAGGAAATGGACTAGGCCAACTGGAACAATTGGAACGGCTGGAACAGCTGGAACAACTGAACAACTAGAACAACTAGAAAACTAGGGGAGAGTAGGATTCCCCCCAAATCCGTCCACTCGCTACCGTACGAATGGTTTTATTATTGCTGCTGCCACGCGAAGCGCCATGATTTTTTTCGGGGACCAAGTGGGCTGAAGCAGTCACGCTGCAGTTGACTAGATCAAACTCAACTTTACTCAAGGGCCAACAGCACATTGGGTCCAATCTTGGGTGTCTTCAAACGCCCTGCGCTTGTTGGAGCTGCATTGGAGCTGCACGGAAGCTATACGTTCCTTGCAAGACTGGGCTAGACCTGGACTGTGAGTATGTGGCGGAGATTACGACACGGCGGCTGGCATGCTTGCTCGCGTGGGAGCTGCATGCAGCCGAGAAGGGCGCCGCGAGTATATTCTCGGTCTGCGGGTATACGTCGTACCGAGTTGTACGGAGGCATGCGAGCAAGCGAGCGTCTTTTGCTTGTGCTTGTGCTTGTTATTGCTTCTTGGATCGGATATCAAATCAAGAAAGCACGCCAGAGATGCCCCGCTGAGTTGCTTGAAACTGGACAACCGCTAGTTTGCATTCACATGCAGCCATCAGCAGACAAGATTCGACGAGAATGGAGATGACCCCCTTGCTCCTTGCTGGCTTGTTGGCTTGCTGGCTTGCTGGCGATGGTGCAGCCGGCAAAGCCGCAGTTCGGCGACCAACCTAGAGCCAGATGCCCGGTGACGACTGTTTCTGGCCCGGGAGCCCTTTTCTCGTCTTGGTTTTGTTCCAGACGGATAACTAACACACCATACAGGCCACTTGCCCTGGGTAAGGGTGTCCTGTCCGGGGAGGGGCAGCCAAGGCCATCCGACTCACACTTACTCGCACCTATTCGACCTATTCGAACCTTGACAATCCTTTAGCACCAGCCGGTCCACTACGCACCGCACCTGTGGTTCCTGGTCCCAGGTCCCACACATTTCCGACTGGGAAACTCTCTCATAATCTTGGCTACTTGCTAACTCGACGTTGGTCGTCTCCCTTGCCAGCCTACAGTCCATGGTCCATGTGCCTAGCCCGGACCGAGTCCCAGGTCCCAAGCTCACCCCCTCGACGACCACGCCGTCCCCCTCTCTCTCTGTGCAGCAGTGCAATACTGCTGGTTCCCGGTGGAGTTGGCTCGCGAGATTGACCCTGCTTGCCGATATACTACATGCATAACTGTTGGGGAGTGGCATGGTCTGTCTGTCTGCCTGCACGCACACAGCACAGGGTTCATCTCGCCTCCCTCTAGCTCCGCCTCCGCCTCCCGTACCGATACCCAGCGTCCCCGTCATGGCTTGTGGCAATATCAGCAACCAAACCAATGCCCTCCCTATCTTTTCCTGCGTCATCCGTCCGTGGTGCCTGGTGCCCGGTGCCCGGTGCCCGGTGCCCGGTGATTGTGTAAGACGTTTCTCCCGGACCGAGTGTTTCTTGACCTGGACGTTCATGATTCGCTTGCCTGCATCATCCCGGCTGCGCTCCTCTACAGTTCTAACAAGGAGTCTGCCTCCCTTGGCCGCATAATGTTGCAAGGGACCAACTATGGAAAATATTCTCTAGGACGTGTGTCCGTGCTCCTTTCCAAATCACACCAAACCCCAAGACAACCATCAAGACACAACGATCCACACTACTGATGCTGTACTGGGATATACCCTGTTCCCGGAACTGCCGACTACCGCGAGTCATCGCGAAGGAGCCCCGCTGCATACTTGTGAATGTGGCAGACCAAGCCGGGCTGGTCTTGCAAAACAGCAGCAGCAGCAGTAACTAGCAGCAGCAGCAACAGCAGCAGCAGCAGCAGAAGCAACAGCAGCAGCAACAACACCCACGCAGCAACCCTGTCGTCGCCTCTGGCTGTCGCATCTCCGGTCCCTCTTGATCAACTGCAGCTGGGGGTGAAACTAGTGCTGTCAAAGTGTCTCCCGGTCATTCATTCATACCTTCAGCTGTGCATCCACCCTCCCGTGGCGGTACTCGTTGATCGAACTATCTTGTTGGCATTGCTACCGGGAAACGGATACCTGCGCACACATCCTTTGTACAGAGAGGGCTTTCCCGCGTCCCCCCTGCTTACCCAAGAGCCATCTCACTCGTCACTCTCGCCAGCCATGCAACTCACCGCCGTCCTCACAATCTAGACGTCGAGAATCGAGCCTGGCCCACTCTCGTCGTCTTTTCTCTAGCCAATACTCCACGAAGTTGACTATCGAAACCTCATCATTCCACTGACCATCATGCGAGGCTGATCCCAAGGTTCTACCATTCTCCTTGCCGAACAAGGATATACTCTGTATCATTCCTCAGCCTCCCTCACTCCCTCCTCACGTCGGTTTTTGTTGATCTGTTCTCGGACAACTCCTTTTCATGCTTTGTCCTTTATTATTATTATTATAATAATAATTCTTCACACTCCTTTACCCACGGACATCCATCCGTCTTGCAGGTATTCTTCTGTTGCATCTCAGTCCTGTCTCAGGGTGCCTGATACATACGCCAACCCCCCCTCTCCCCCATACCATATCTTGCTTCGGATATTGTCGATAAAAATAGCCCACACGGGGCCTCTTTTGTTCCCTTGTTGCACTCCTCCCACTTCATCTACATACCCTTGTCACGCATAGCCACTTTCTGCTGTTTCAAGACCTTGGTGGCCCAAGCTGTGGAGAGGCCTGCCCGTCTTGTTTCGCTCGGTCCTGCGAAGAACGGGGCACTCAGAAGGGAAATAATAATACACGTGTAGGGCAGCAGAAACCTTTGAAGCCCTTGTCATCCCAGACGGCCAAGTGCATAAGCGGTCGGATTGTTTCGATCTCTTCTGGGACCATTAAGCAGTCAGTGCGTGCGATCTCCTGGTCACACGTCGATCGCATCAAATACGTCGGATGGCCCGTTTCTGACCTGATCAGTTCAACTGGTTCATCTTGGTTTCTTTGAGGTATTGGCTCTTGGCATAAATTACTGGCTCACTTGGAAACAGTTCACTATCAGCCTAGTGGATTATCAAGGCCAGCTTCTGCCTGCAACCCTCTCTCTCTACTCACTTCCCTTTGCATCCTTTTCTTCTTCTTGCTTCCGCGACTCTCCTGCTCGACTTGGAAAGTCTTGCAACATTTTGAGGCTCGACAGTTGACTACGTGGATACCACGGAGGATAAATATTGTGTCGAAAGTCGTCTGGATCTTGCACCAACTCGCCTGACAACTCGACCTGCGTTACCATGGACGTGACCTCGCTTCTCAACACAGCCGGATCCGGCGCCTCGTCGAAGCCACCAAGAGCATCGGCGTCGCCTTCCATCACCGAAAGTGGACATACCGTACCTTCTTCAGCACTGCCGACGCCATCGCCGGAGCGAACACTAGGACCTGCAGAATGCGAGGGCAGCCCTCGCCAAAACTCGTCGCTCTGGGCGACACGGGGGTACTCGTTACAACTCGCTCTCGACTCAAAACCACGATCAAGCTCGGTCTGTTCTTTCCAGGCCTTTGGTCGCACCGAGACGGAAAGCGACGATGGTCACTACAGCAGCTCGAGAAATGACTCGGTCTGCTCTGCTGCTGTCTCCGCCTCGTCCCATCCCCCCCGCAACAGTCATGCGCGCGCTTTACTGTAGGTACGAAAAAGACTCAGCGTCTGCGTGGGTTCTAATGTGAAATAGATCACCTCGATGCAGACCCGCTGCGTCCAACAAAGCAGAGAAGTGAGTATTTGTTATGCCTCACGGGTGGCATCCGCTGACCATGTAGATCAATCATCTCCCCAGAGCAAAGCGATGGAGAGCACGGCGGGACGGAAACAAAGAACTCGTGCCCAGACAGCCACAGCAATCTGTCGACCGGTGGTTTCGCGGCGTCGATGCCGCAGTCTCGAGTCTCGTCGTTCACAGCAATTAGCGCTTTGCAGTCCGGAAAGGAGGCGACAGTGCATGGCCGTGGGACTTCGCTGGATCGGATGGCCAGTCAAAGGGGCCTTGAGGCGGATGACGAATCGTAAGTCTTGTCTCCAAACACCCTCCATGACGCCGATTACAAAGTACACTCGTCAGGCGGGAGACGTTGGGCGAAGCCTATCTGGTCGTCGTGCCGGGGAGGCATCGGAGGGCGCCACCCATGATCCAAAAGCTACAAGTGCCGCTGATGGACAGGACAGCCAAGCCGGCATGACGACCCCCAGGTTTCACTTCAACTGCTTGTTCCAACGAGCAATCGAGGACCTTTTTTCTAATGTGAAACAGGCGCTCATCATTACATGGCAACGGCAGCAGCATGGGTGGCAAAATGCACAAGCGAACCATGTCTGCGCCAGATATCGCTCAGTGCTCGGTCGCGAGAATGCCACGGCACGCCGCGCAGCCCATGATTTCCGAAAGTACGTGCTCGCGACCCGGTCACGAGCAGCCGACCGAGGAGGACTCACGTGGTAGCTCTGTGGTGATGGAAAACGCGCCGTCGATGAAGCAGGACCAGGAAGCGTACTGCATGTTCGTCAAGGACTGCGACACGGGCTCGCAGCTTCGCAAGGCCATCTCTCACCTCTTTGGACGCAACAAGGCGTGCACGCTGCGGATCCCCAAGCATGTCTGGGTGTACTACTGCCGCAAGCACTACCAGCGGATACGATACCGTAACGCGAAGACGTATCCCCTCAACCAGATGGAGCTCGTCAAGCTGCAGATTGTTCGTCTGCAAGCGTGGAGCGAGGAGAACAGGAAGCAAAACAGCGGCGCCTACATTCGCATGTGGACCTTGTCTCTCCGGAAGCGTGAACAGAGCCGCATCGAAAATGGCGGTGGCGCCGAGGACCCCGTCGTCCATGACGCCCGCAGCAGCGCCGGTACCGCCGTCCCGGATTGGCTCATTCAGCGCGTCGCTTCCGGCTACACGACCGAGGCGATCCTCGAGGTGGCCGAGCGTCTACACAGCGAGATCAAGGATGGGCACCTCGCTCAGGTGCCCGAGATTGAGTTCCTCCCGGATATTGTCGAGGCCGACTCGGGAGCCAGCTCAAAGTCGTCGCGTAACGGCCGTCGCCAGGGTCGCATGGCCAGCGCTCCCAGCGGCATCAAGACGCCCAAGCGAAAAGCGCCCGAGTCGCTCGAATTCGGCCGGCGCGAGTCGTCGGTCTACTCGGACGGCCGCGGTGCCGAGTACTACCCTCCACCGCTCGCAGCACAACACGGTCTCGGCCATCAGCACCACCATCATCATCACCATCTTAATCACGGCCACTACCACCACCAAACACCGGCCGGGGAGGAAAGCTACGACGTGGTGAGCCCCTCGGGCAAGCGTGCTCGGCTTGTTCGTGGCCCGGTGCCTGGGCCTGCCCCGTATGGACCCCCGCGGCCCGACTCGGCGCAGCTGCCGCCGCTGGCGTCTGCCTTGTCATACGGCGAGATGCAGCCGCCGCAGGCCGTGACCCGCGCCCCCAACGTGGTGGTGCCGAGGATCCAGCCGCCCGCGTACCGTCGCGGCAGCCACCACAGCTACGGAACGGCCTCGCCACCTGATTCCTACTATCCCGGCCAGTCCGTCCCTGGCGGACCGCCGCGCTGGGATAGCTACGAGTCGTCGCCGCACTCTGCTCGGAGCGACGGCGCCTACGCCCTTAGCAGCGGCGAGTTTCGCCACGGCGGTCCTCCGTCGGCACCTGCTGCTTCGCACCAATCCCTGCCGCCCATCAGCGCCCAGCTTGAGGGCCGGTTCCCGCGCTCTCACGCTCAGCCCGACCAGCATCGCCCCGGCAGGCCACACCACTGGCGGTCCGCCAGCGCGTACATGCCCGGCGATCACCACCATCACCGCGGGGCGGCGGCGCCGATGCCTCCCGGGCGGCCGCTGAGCTCGGGCCACGACGCCCCGCAGGTGCCGGGGTACGGCCGCGAATATGAACAGGTGCCGCCGCCGCTGCATCACTACGGGTCCCAACATGACCAGCACAGCCATGCTTGGTCGCGGGGACACCACCAGCCGCCTCCTCCACATGCACCTCGGCTCGCCGGGCCGCTGCCTGGGCACGTCGATGGAGCATGGAGTCGCGAGGGACGACCTGTTTACGGTGGACGCCCATGATTTAATTTAATTTTTCTTTTCTTTTCTTCCTTCTCTGATGCTTTGACGATTCCAATGCGCTCTTTTCCGAGCTTGGTTGAGTATCTCTGTTTTCTTTTCATCCCGTTCTGGGTTACATTTAATTTGCGTACGCACCATTCCCCCCCCACCCCCCCCCCCCCCCCCCCCCCCCCTCCCCCCCCCCCCCCCCCC